>CM019042.1:19185172-19218975 GCA_009664405.1 Drosophila bifasciata | reverse complement strand
GAGGTAACCCAACCAGCTGCCTCGGAGCATGGCCGAACTACTTCACCGACCGAGCCAGTCGCTACCGCACCAGCCAACTACAGGGCAGCTCCTGGTACACTTCCGCCAGAAGCTTCTGACATATTTCCTGCCGCCAAGGTATTTCGAACAATTGGACGACCAGATCCGAGGCCGCAAAGCAAGCAGTGGGAGAATTCAAAGACTATCTCATCGAGATACGGCTACTCATGCACCATGCCGATGACAACCTAGTCACGGAGCTTTACCGGATCTACGACAACGCCCTGCCAGGACTCAGCTATACGTGCGACGAGACGGGTTGAAAACTTGTCACAGCTAACCCGATTAGCGGCAGATTACGAGCTTATTCACGAGGAAACGCGCAACGACCCCCGTACCCATGCGAAGCCCACCAAGAGACACCAGGCCAGCAAGCAGCCAGACCGCAGAGAAGGTGAGTCCTACCGTACACCCTTTCGTAGACCCCAGTGGGATTCAGCAGCCACACCGCGCAGACAGTCATAGAATCAAAATAGTACAACGAACCAGGACGTCGCCCATCGAATGATCACCACTCCCATTGCCAACCTACGCGCAGCCTGTCGCCGATGTGGTCAAGCTGGACACGCCGCCTACGACTGCATTAACGCTTCGATCCTATTCTGCTGGGAATGTGGAAGCGCGGCACTCGGACCGTCGACTGCTGCCGCCGGGCCACGTCGGGAAACGACACGCGTCCTCGACTGACACGGGATCAGCCGAGAACGACGCCTCCCCAGACCCGCAACTAAGCAACCCACTACACGTGAACGACGGCCGAATAGTGGCGATAGTGACAATAGGAGGACAAACAACGGAGGCCACCATCGACACCGGAGCATCCCGAAGTTTCGTCAGCGACAACCTGGCCGACAACTAAACAACAACTCCCACCTGCAAGATGCATGCGTCCGCATACGCCTGGCTGACGGCTCAGTCAGAGAGATCACAAGTTCTACTGGCGCACATCAAGCTGGATCAACGAGAGGTTCAAATCCCACTCCTGGTCCTACCAAACATGCTGGAGCAAGTTATAGTCGGCATGGACTTCCTATGGGCTATCGAAACGACGATCCAATGCGGCACCACGCTGCTAAAGCTACAAGATCGCCACATCCCGCCAACGCCACCGTCAGTTCAATCCAACCACGTACAAGTCACCGAACCCATCACCAAGAAATCTAGGTCAACAGCGAACACATTTCCCCGACCTACCACAAAGAATACGGCACCCAATACCGCAACGAAGAATACGACCCCGAAACCAACCACAGCGAACACACGTCCCCGACCTACCGCATAGAAGACGGCACCCAATAATTCAACGAAGAATACGACACCGAAACCAACCACAGCGAAAGCGAACAACCGGCCCACAACGGAAAACACGAATCCGAAGCCAGCACCGGTAAACTGCAACCAAGCAAACAGGAAAACGAATCCCACGGCCACTACGGAGCACCCGCGTCCAAAGCCAACCACAGGGATCACACATCCCAAACACACCACGAGGATCTCACACATGAGACAAGAATCAACACACTCGAACCAGGCGCTCGACACAGGAAGCCCAGGATCAAAACAAACTACGGGGCACACGCACCCCGAACCCACCACAAGGATCTCACCCACGAGACAAACCCTAACGAACTGGAACCCGCTCGACACAGGAAGCCCAGGTGCAAGTTCAGCCACAGCGCACCCATGCACCATTCCCTCAACGGAGAAGGTGAACCCACGGACACCCTCAGAGACGACCGCTAGCCCCAAACAACGACAACGACAAACGGCAGCAACAGTGCAACAACCAAACCACGGGGAAACAGCCACGCATCCTTTGCTGGTCGGGTCCAACCATCGAACTAATATCCACGGAACCGGAATCTAGCCCGATGACCCCCGAAAACCGACCGCAGCCCTGTCGTACCCACGGCCGACGCCACCCCGATCTTCACCAACCCACTGGAGTACCCTCCGCGTACCGACGCCCCCACTAGCGCCATGCACCACGCCATGCCTAACACCACGTCCGAAATCTTCGTCGCCCAACCAAGTCGTTGCTGCGAAAATAGAGTCGTCACTGAGACCCGCCTGGCCACACATCGATCTGGAGACATTACGACCCAGGTATACCGCCAGACCCACGAGGCTACGCCACCCACGGCCAACGCTAACCCGATCGTCGCCCACATAAGCGATTACCCAGGTGGGATCGAACCCCCCAGCGCGTTCGACACAACCATCCTCCCAGAAGACCCAAGCCAGCCAAAGGACCCCGACACCCCTGATCTCATCGAACCCGATCCAGAACTGATCTCCGATCCCTGGCCGCCGGACATAGCGCCACAGATCCAAGAATTTCTGGACACGGAACTCCCAAAGTTCAATAATCTCCACGGGACCTCCAACATAGCCGAGCACACCATCGTCATGAGGGATAATCGACCCATCAAACAGAGGTACTACCCAAAGAACCCAGCCATGATGCGGATTATCGATGAGCAAGTCGACCAATTGATCCAAGAAGGTCTCATCGAACCCTCACGAAGCCATCGTACTCGTACGTAAAAAGAACGGCAAATGGCGCATGTGCGTGGACTACCGACAACTCAACGCTCACTCTATTCCCGACGCATACCCATCTGCCCAGAATCAACTACATCTTGGAGCGCCTACAGAACGCACGCTTCATAACCACCCTGGATCTGAAGAACGGATACTGGCAAATACCCATGGTCAACGGAAGTCGAGAAGCCACCGCCTTCACGGTCCCCGGCAGAGGTCTCTATCAATGGAAAAGTGATGCCCTTCGGATTACATTCTGCACCTGCAACATTCCAACGGGCTCTTGATACCGTGATCGGTGCCGACATGGAACCCTACGCATTCGCATATTTAGACGACATTGTCGTCGTCGGACGAAACTTCAAGGACCACCTACACAACCTGGCAATAGTCCTCTCGCCTTCGAAAAGCGAACCTGCGGATAAATGCGGAAAAAGTGCACATTTTTCCAAAACCGGATCAAATATCTTGGTCACGTCATCAGCGAAGAAGGTATCCACACAGACCCCGACAAGATTTGCGCCGTCAAAGAACTCAAGCCACCCACGAACCTAAAAGAACTACGTCAGTGCATCGGAATGGCATCATGGTACCGAAGATTCGTTCCAAACTTTGCTACAGTCGTCCAACCAATGTCTCAGCTACTCAAGAAAGGACAAACATGGGCATGGACCGCAGATCAACAAGCGGCCTTCGACCAACTAAAGGAACTACTCACGACCGCTCCCGTACTTGCTTGCCCCGATTTCAACGTCAAGTTTTCACTACAAACCGATGCGCAAACCTCGGCATAGGCGCCGTACTCACGCAGGAGATCGAAGGAGCGAACACGTCATCGCCTATGTCAGCCGACGCCCGAACCAGGCCAAAGGAAACTACTCCGCCACAGACAAGGAATGCCTCGCCGTCATTTGGGCAATCCGAAAACTATGCTGATATCGGTTCGACGATATAACCGACCATCTCGCGCTGAAATGGCTGAATACCTGGAAAGCCCCTACGGAAGAATAGCGAGATGGGCGCTCGAACCCAACAGTATCAGTACGACGTCCACTACAGAGCAGGGAAACAAAACGTGGTTGCCGATGCCCTGTCCCGACAACCCTTGGAGACGCTCGCAAGAATCAAAGAGGACGCAACATCTTTGCCCCTGGCTCACACGACGGATTCAGCAAACCAAAGAGGAACCCACGACTACTTTTTTGAGAATGGAGAACTCTACAGACATCTGGGCCACGGAGCCGACGATCACGACTACGTGTCATGGAAACTCTGTGTCCCAAAAAAGACCGACGCCAAAGAGTTCTCAGGAATGCCATGATTAGCCCACGGCGAGGCCACCCTCGGCATTCGGAAAACCATCACCCGGATAACACAACGATACTATTGGCCCGGTCTATATCGCGATGTGCGGAAATACGTACGCAGCTGTTTGAGCTGCCAAAAGCTTAAGGCACTGCAACGCAAGCCCGTGGGTAGGATGCTTACCCGTAGGGGCGGAGGAACCTTCGCCACCTTATGCGCCGACTTCGTAGGACCACTTCCCCGATCAAAACGAGGGAACACCATGCTGGGTATTCTTCGACACCTTCTCAAAATGGACCGAACTAGTGCCACTTAAGAAAGCTTCCACAGCTAGCCTAGAGCTAGCTTTTCGGGAACGCATTCTAAGTCACTTCGGCGTACCAAAAACGATTCGTCTGTGACAATGAAACGCAGTTCACCAGCCACTCGTTCCGCACGTTTATGCAAACAGCCGGCGTGGATCTGCAACACACCGCACCGTATTGCCCCCAGGAAAACCCTACGGAACGGGCCAATCGAACAGTGAAGACCATGATTGCACAATTCGTAGAGGACCATCAAAACACATGGGACGAACTCATACCCGAGATATCACTAGCAATTAACTCCAGTGTCTCGGAAACAACACGGGAGAGAACCTCGCTTACCTGGAGCACTATACGACGAAGTTACACCAGGGACAGGAAGCCCTCCGGACACAGCCCACACTAAGGCAACCCGACTCAAAGAAGTATTCGCGATAGTGCGGAACAACATTCAGCGGGCGAGTCAAGAACAATCCCGTCACTACAATCTCCGCCGACGACAATGGCGCCCCACGGTGGGCCAACTAGTACTGATCAGACAACACCACCTCTCAACGCAGCCGACGGTTTCGCTGCGAAACTGGCCCCAAAATATGATGGACCATTCAAAGTCAAAGGGTTTCGCTTCAACAAATATCGTCAAGTTGCAACACCCCCGGAAGTCGGAAACTGAAGGTCGCAAATATCAACGACCTGAAAGAGTACCACGACACGTTGACAGCGACCCTGCTGTGGAAGCAAACGACACCAGCGATCACAACGACCTCCCGACAACGGAAAACCACCAATAGAAACGCCAAAACACGTCGGAAGGATCTCGCGCGCCCTACGACAGTGGCCACTTGTACACCCACCGGGAAGAAAGAGGAGGTGTAACGAACCTCGGGTCCGTTACATTTATATACATATTCATATTCATAGCACTAAGCTACTTTGTCATATAGAATCTTTACAATGAACCTCGGGTCCGTTACATTTATATACATATTCATATTCATAGCACTAAGCTACTTTGTCATATAGAATCTTTACAAAACACAATACCACGTACCATATGTTGTAATTAACAAACCAAAACCATGAACACCATACACCCGACACTGCCCCGCACGCCGATCAATTTCTGCGGAAGCAACACGCGCGACCCAGTTTCCCCCGAATTTCAAAACAACACCTAGGTCATTTCCCGGTGCAACCGAGTCAATGACCAAAGTGCCAAATCTAGACTCAGCTCATTTTCTCGGTGCAACCGAGGCAATGACCGGGTCGGTGGCGCAAGTGGAGAACTCGACACCACTTCCGTAACCACAAACTTGCGGACTCAGCCCTCGAGATCGGCCTTAAATAGCCCGATCCCTCGATCAATCGGGGCAGTCCATCGCCTATCATAAACCAAAACGGCAGTCCAAAACTCAGGAGTCAGCGTTTTTTTTCCCTTTCATCGCCCAGTGCGATTACCAAACTACCGACACGGTAGCCAGACTCGACGCCCGCTACACTTTCGGTCTCACGGCCAAGCCCTGCCCTAAAGTTCCAGCGAACTACAAATTCCTTGTAGGGAAGAATCCTGACAGACTGAGCCTACCTCAGCCTGAGATAGGTTTCTTACAACATCAGTTCTCACAACAACTCACGTACACTGCACGAGACAGAGCGTGCAAGTGTGAGTGTGAGAGAATAAGTAGCAACAATCCACAAAATAAAATGTATATTTTGTAATTGTTGTAGCGGGGGGTGAGGCAGCTCGCTGCTGAAAATTCATTTCATCATTGTGGCTATAATAATGATCCGATCTGGACCAAATTCGGAAATCTGGTAGATATGGTCATTCTCTACGATACTGCATTTTTTCTATCTTCAATATTGTGGATTTTCGTCTTTTGCGGCTGCGGAAGGGGGTGGGGCGAAATTTTGAAATACATTTGTTTCGGGTTTGTATCACAAGAGTGTGGAAAGAAAGTTTGGTTGTTTGTTCTCTTATAGCCTTCGAGTAATGGGTGACAAACAAGACGGATAGACAGACAGACAGACAGACAGACAGACGGACAGACATGGCTATATCGACTCGGCTATTGATGCTGATTAAGAATATATACACTTTATAGGGTCGGAATTATTCCTTCTCTATGGAAGAAAAAAAAGAAAAAAAAAATCCACTTTTACCACAAATACAATATACCCTTTTACTCTTCGAGTACGGGTATAAAAAGGGGAGGTGTAGTATAAATATACAACACTAGCAAACCCGGCGAACTCCGTTTCGCCACCAGATGGGTTCGTTTTATGTAACATTTCGTTTGGTTTCATTTCACAACAGTAATGAATTCATTTCGATTACAAAAATGAAGTGTTATTTAGTTGAACTTCTCTAAGTAAATGAAAGTGAATCCAAAGTAAATACTGAATCGAAGCGTTATACGCGTTCGCAAATTATCCGTTTCATTGAAGTGCACTTTGGTAAACCACATTTGTTTTTTGGTCTGACGTTAATACAAACATTGCGAACGCAAGGCGAACTGAAATTGCAATCGTTTGAAGTCAAACGGAAGATAGTCGGAATCATTGGTATTCGAGAAATACATAAATTTTCACCTGCGTACTTTCCGTTAATAATGGTTGCCTCAATCAAATTCGGCATAAGTCTTTTACCGAAAAAGTCGAGTACCGTTGCAAAGTCGCGGTGGATTCAAATTACGCAATATCATAATAACTGTACCAACTTTGAGTTTACAAGTTATGTGGTGGAAATCCTGGTAACTCCAGAGAGTTCAAAAACTCCGTTGGATAATTTACTACATCATCGGGTTTTGTTATGGAATCAACAGATTTGTATGTCACCAAATCGCCAGCAATTTTGATTGAATTGTGAAATTCAGTGCGTGTACATCATTATTCTTTGCGGCAAGAATTGCTCGTTGACTTAACCAAGCATAATTCTGATCATTCTCACTAATGTTTGGGAAAACATTTTCAATAAGAGCTAATTGAGAGTCTACAAATCGGCCAAAAGTCGTTGGTAAGAGTAATTAATCCAGATGTCGCATCAACTGGGACTTTTCCTTTTTTCTAACAGCTAACAATTGTTTGGAAAAATTGTGCAGCACTTTGATCATTTTAAAGTTGAACTCTCATATTAGTGGTTAGCGATAATGTTTTTTTACGTTATTCCATAAAGGTGATGCCTTCAGGCAAGCATTCAATTCATCTGCAGGCGTTCCACGGGGAATTACTGGCAACGTCTGCCTGAAACCGCCTGCCAATAATTTCATCAAGCCGCCAAAGATGTTGTTATTTGTTATATATATATAAATAAAAGATCACTCAAGAGTCACCTCTCGCCGTCATTATACTCTGGCATTTCAAGTCTCCGACCACTGGAGCACTAACGGTTGGACAGACGGACGGACAGACAGACATGGCTATATGGACTCAGCTATTGATGCTGATCAGTAATATATATACTTTATGAGGTCGGAAACGCTTTTTTCCTTGTGTTTCATACAGCCACTTTTACCAAAAATACAATACACCCTTTTACTCTTCGCGTACGGGTATAACTACGCTACTGAAAAAAGCTCAGTTCCTCAAAAAAGTTGGGTCAGGCAGCTTAAATATATTTTAATCGTTTTGGTGTAGACTAACTAAAATAATAAATGTTGATGATTATTTACACAGCCTACTGTATGTTACAATCCTTCTACAGCTCAAATGCTAACGCCCTTCAGCAGTCGTTCTTTTGTCTATGTGTCCCGCTTCTTTTTACTTGCTTCTGCAGCTGCTTCAGATAAGCAGTTCTATCGCTCTTCATCTTCCGCTCGTGTTCGGCTCAGAGGCCGCTCCGAACTATTCTATAACACTCTCTTGCTTTCGTTAAGACCTTGTGCATAGGGCATTGGCCCCGCCATTACTTTTAAAAAGTGATGTTTACATTCCTCTACGCACACTATTGTGCACACCCGTGTGGTGAGCGGGTCTTAGAATACCACCACAGCATGTCATAGCTTGTCGTATGAGGCGACTTAAAAAGACACGGGGAGGTTCCTCGAGAGGTTCCTCTAGCAGGCGGAAAGATACTGATTACCGCTAACTTGGCAGCGATCAGGTCGATTCCTCTCTGAAGCAGTAAATGCAAATGCAACTCGGGACCGTTGGCAAAGAGCCAGGTATCCCCAACCAGGCGCGACCCACCCGCGGCGCGTCTGCGGACACGAGAAGGCGACCAGGGTCGAGACCAGTAAGACCCTGGGGATTGGACACTGGAAAACTACATGGATCGACGTTTTTGGGCTGACAGCGTCAGTATTCCGGAACCTCAGTAAGCGGAGTGGATATCCTGCCGAAATGGCTTCTGGGCTAATGCTGAGGCCGCCCCCGTCCCGTTAAAAACGAGCAATTCTCCTGGACACGCTTCCCCTTCGTCGCCATTAAGTTGGTGGTGCAGGCTCGGTTGAGCAAGGCTCCCCGACTAGCGCGGATCGGCTCTGAACTCGACCCCGTGATGGCGAGAGTCAACCCTAGCATGTCCCTCACTGCTTGCAAAGATAACCATGGGATCAACAACGCGACTGCACAAACGAAGAGGAACAACGATCCGGGAGTTAGGACCCAACAATATGGATAAATTCACCAAAACACCACAACCACAATTAGAAACGGAGGCCAAAACGCATTCGCGAAGAGTGCGAGAATGGCGAGATCACCGCAGGAGGGGGAGACCAGCGGGTCACCGTTGAGTGCAGCGACTTGGACGAGGTAACCTCCAAGGAGGAGATAAGAGAGGCCATTATGTCGCAAGCTCAACTGAAGAACGTGGCACTGGACGACATAAGTCTACGGAAAGGCTACGGACAGACGAAGATAGCATCGATTCGACTCCCGACAGAGGATGCCCGCAGGGCCCCTCAAAATCCGGAGTTATAAAGGTCGGCTGGGTCAGAGGTAGACTAAGGGAGCGAGTCAACATCATCAAATGCTTCCGATGCATGAAGTTCGGGCACATGGCCAGACAGTGCAGGAGCGAGACGGACCGGTCAAGCCGTGCCGAAGATGCGGAAAGGAGGACGACCTCGCAAAGGATTTGCGACCAGGATCCCCAATGCATGCTCTGCAAGGATAAAGAAGGGAGACTGGAGGCATGTTTGCAGGCAGTGGCAGATGCCCGCTCTTTTAGGAAGGCACTCGCAGAACGCCTAGCATGAGGTGCACGCAAATTAACCTTAATCAAATTAAATTAATCATTGCGAGGCAGCCCAGGCACTTCTGAGCCAGGACACCAGGGAGAGGAGAACAGACGTGGTCCTAGTATGCGAGCCATACAAACCCATACCAGGCAGTGGATGGATCCAGAGCAGATGTAGGAAGGCCGCGATCTGGGGCGTCCAGACCCCGCCACTGGGCAAAGAGTCGTCCAAGGAGGGATACGTAAGAGCCAGAGTTGGAAGCGTAACATTTTACAGCTGTTATGCACCGCCGAGCTGGGAGCTGACACGATTCCAGACTATGCTGCGAAATATTGCCGAGGACTCCCGTGGGAGGCACCCTTCGTTATAGCGGGGGACTTCAATGCTTCGGCCGTGGAATGGGGCAGCAGAGAGACCAACTGAAGAGGGTACTGCTTGCTGGAGCAGTTCTCGTCGCTGGACGTTGGACTGGCAAACGACTTAGCAAGGATGACGTTCTGCAGGGCTGGACGCTACTTAGCAATCGACCTGACCTTCCTAAGCAGCTCTCTGTGTAGAAATTACACATGGAGAGTGGGGGATGAGTTCACGTTCAGCGACCACCAAGCGATACACTTCGAGTTAGGACAACCCAACAGAGGACCCAGGAAGCCGAAACAAATGGGGCCAAAATGGAAGGACAGTCTCTTGGACGCCGCATCCTTCTCGGAGTCGATCAGGCAATGCGATTGGAGGCCAGCGTACAACACAGCGAAGGACGCGGCACGGGAGCTGACGCAGCGAATCGTCGACGCATGCGACATATCCATGCCAAGGAGGAAGCTGTCTATGCGTGGGACACCCTGCTACTGGTGGACCCAGGAGATTGGTGAAATCAGAAGGGCTGGCCTCAGAGCGGGACGGCGCACCCAACGAGCGAGAGGTCACCAAGAATTCGAGGATAGACAGATAGAATTCCGCGCCGCTAAGAAAGAGCTGAAGGTGGCCATTAAGAGAAGCAAGAGCGACAACTTCCGCCGAATCTGCGAGGAAGCGGACGTATATCCCCTGGGGCACCGCCTACAAGGTGGTCACAAAGAGGATCAGAGGAGTAAGCGCTTCAACTCCAACATGCCCAGTTCTGCTACAAACAATAGTAGCAACACTGTTCCCCAGGCACCCGCAGAGGGAAAGAGGAGATCTAGCCCCCAGATGAGCCTCTATACGAGCTGGTATCCACCAAAGGAGGTCGTCGAAGAACTAGGAGAGTGGGGACAGGAAGGCGCCGGGGGCCGGATGGAATCCCAAACAGGGCCCTAAAGCCGCAGTTGCAACCCGTCCTGAACTCTTTGTCGACGTTTTCAACAGCTGTTTGGGGGAGGGACAATTCCCAGAAAGATGGAAGCGGTAACGCCTCATCCTGTTGCCTAAAGGCAATAAGCCTTCAGAAGAACCTTCCGGATACCGGCCGATCTGCCTGTTGGATACGGTGGGGAAGCTGCTGGAAAGAATAATTTACAACAGGCTTCTAAAATTCGTTGAAGAGACGCAAGCCCTCTCAGAGGCACAATACGGCTTCCGGAAATCCCGTTCGACCGTGGACGCCATTATGGCAGTCGTCGACATTGCGGCGAAAGCCATAGAGGGGAAAAGATGGAAGTGGGGAACCAAGGAGAATTGCGCCGTTGTGACGCTCGACATCCGGAACGCTTTTAACTCGGCCAGTTGGGGAAAAGATCGAGGCGGCGCTGCGCCGGATCGGAGTACCAGGGGTACCTGTTGAGAATAATCTCCAGCCACCTCACAGACAGGGTTCTGGATATGAGACGGATCAGGGAGAGAAAGCGTACGAGGTCACGGCAGGAGTTCCGCAAGGGTCGGTCCTTGGGCCACTCTTGTGGAACATAATGTACGACAGAGTGCTTAGGTTGCAGCTACCAGCAGGATGCCAGCTGATTGGTTTCGCCGACGACCTAGCGCTAGTCGTGATAGCCAAGGATGTCAAACAAATTGAGTCTGCAGCCAATTCGGCAATTGAAGCTATTGCCATGTGGATGAGTGAAGCCGGTCTGGACTTGGCAGGTCAGAAAACCGAGGCACTCCTGATCACAAGCAGGAAGTCTCTGGAGTACGCCACTGTGCGAGTAGGAGCCGACCTGATCAAGTCGCAAGACAGTATCAAGTACCTGGGAGTGGTGCTGGACAACCGCCTAACCTTCCGCCCGCACGTGGAATACGTCGGTCAAAAAGCAGCAAGGATGCAGGGAGCCCTCTCACGTATACTGCCTAATGTAGGTGGCCCTAAGCCGGGACGCCGAAGGCTAATGGCAAGCGTCGTGGCATCTATCCTGCTATACGCAGCGCCAGAATGGGCGACAGCGGTGGCACAAAACAGGAGCCTGGAAAGAAAGCTAGCCGCACCATATAGGCTAGCCGCTTTAGGGTCATCTCAGCCTTCAGGACGGTGTCCGAGGACGCAGCGCTGGTCCTGGCGGGTATGATACCTGTGGACATATTGGCAAGCGAGATGCAGGCCAGGTACACAAGGCGCCAGAGGCAGAGCGCAGGCGGAACGGAGGCTTCCGAAATGGTGGACAGACAAGTCTCCATGGAAAGATGGCAGGAACGGTGGAATCGGAGCAGCAAAGGGAGATGGACTCACAAACTGATAGGAAATGTCAAGGAGTGGACGGCCAATAGCAGATGCATGGTAGACTACCATATAACCCAGTTTTTAACTGGACACGGTGGCTACCGCGGGTACCTGTTTAAATTTAAGCTTGACACAAGCCCCTACTGCCCTACGTGTCCAACGGCGGTGGAAGACCCGAGCACGTCCTCTACGGATGTAGAAGGTACAGATCATGGACAGAGAACGTCCCCCCGGTGGAATCGCTGGGCAAGTTTATGACAGCATCTGACGAAACGCATCCAGGAGGACCTGAGACGATGCGAAAAAGAGCGGCATGTAGCGGCCTAGAATAGGCCCTCCCCTCCCCAGGCAATACCTAACGGTGATCCCGCGGGGCGTAGAAGTGTGTGTCTGGGGGTGGTTTTAGTACGTAGGCCTTGACTCGAGCAAGGAATCGTGCATGCCAATGGTTCGGGCCATTTCCACCCCCCATGGCGTATCCATGAAAAAAAAAACAAAAAAACTATCGTGCACACTATTATATACACATAAATTACATTGCTATTTGATCGAACAGCATTTGATTTTATCGTTACAGCTTAACGCTTAACAGTGACCATTTTGGAAAATATATGTCCCCTAAAAAGCCGAATAAAATGAAATCGAGAGGGAACTTTGTGTGAGACACTTCTTTTATACCCGTAATCATTCCGTATATTTGTAAAGTTCCGGATGCTATGAAATTTTTAAAAATTCCATTTTTTTAAATTTACATATTTTTGCTAGGTCTGTTATCAACATTTACACATGCCACCAGAGAGCTGTGTGTGAGCACAATACAGAATGAGTTGCAGCTGCGGTGCTGGAAGGGGCCGGACTATCCACTGCAGGCTAATTTCTTCATTCTGGCTATAATATAAATATAAATCTGGTACATATGGTACTTTTCGAGAATACTGCTCATTTTTTTCGCGTATTCGAACAGTTTAGAGGTATGTTGTATTTATAGTAAAAGTGGATGTGTGTAACGCAGAGAAGGAAACGCTTGCGACCCCAGAAAGTGTATATATTAATCATTAGCATCAATAGCCGAGCCGATATAGCCATGTCTGTCTATCCGCCCGTCTCTTCGTCTTGTTGAGCGCCTAGTTCTCAGAGACTATAACAGCTAGAGCAACAAAATTTTGTTTTAGACTCATGTCATATCTGACTGCTACAAGCATACTTGAAAATTTTGACCGCCATATTCCGCCCCTAAAAAGAAAAAACCTAGAGCAACCACACACACAAAGGACGAAAGTCAACCATTTTGCAGATAGAAAAAAACGGAAAATGCAGTGTCGTAGAGAATGGCCATATCTTACAGGCCATATCTAACATACAGCTCACACACTCTGCCTTGTGCTGTAAACGCGGCGTAACGAGTTCAAACGGCTTGTTGTTGCGAGAAGTGATGTTGATGTAGATGACAGATTTAGGAAAAAATTTAAAATGTAAAAACTGATCAAATATTTAAAACTTTCACATTAATCAGAAGCTCGCATGAGTACTGTCTGAATACGGTTATAAAAGTAGTGTCGCGGTAACTGCGACTCACAACTTTCCTTCTCGCTGTTTTCTCGTATCTTCAAAATTGTAGATACCACTGAAGTTTTATAAGAGTTTTTCTAAATAAGAATCCGAAAACTTGGGTGGGTAAAAATTTATTTGGCCAAAAAGAATGGGACGTGCTCGATCGAAATTCAAAAGACGAATCTATTCTAAAAAAATTCAAACAAAACTCTTAAGCCTAGCTTTACCTACGGTGGCAAAGCGGGGCGAATTCGCCGAGAGCGAGAGAGAGCTTTTATTATGCTCCCGCCTTCCCTAACCTACTTAATCTAGACTTCATACAATACAAATTCCTAAACTGAAGAAACACCGGCCCTGTTGAAGGCCTGCGCGGCTTCAACCCAATGGTAGAGGCGCCAGTTTATGTATATGGCCCTCCGAAATATTCCTCCATCGCTCCTCCTAGCAGCGCGCTGCCTACTGCCCGTAGGAGTAGGCTCTTCGCAGACTTCACACCTGCCTCCCATAGTCCTCCCATGTGCGGCGCTCGAGGCGGTATGAACGCAAATTCGCATCCGCCTCTTGATGCGAATCCGCGTCGTCTGCCTCGTCCTCGAGCGCCTTCCGCAGAGCGCTGAGGTGGCGGCTCGCTCCGACGAAGTTCGTCGCGTTGTCGCAATGGACGGTCTGGGATATCCTCGGCAACCGATGAACCTTTTGGAAAGCCAACAAAAAGGAATTAGTAGTCAAATCGGAGACAAGCACTAAGTGAACCGCTTTGGACGCAAAACAAACGAAAAGCGCGATATACGACTTGTATGGGGGCCTTCCTCGTATTTTCAATGTCGTCGAGACTGGGCCACAGAAATCAACGGCGCAAATGGAAAATGGGCGGAGAGCACGGAGCCGGTCTGCGGGCAAATTTCCCATTAGTTGCGTCAGCAGTCGAGGCTTGCATTTAAAGCAGCGGATACACGATCGAACTGTCTGACTGCAGACCTCTTGAGCGTTTACGATCCAAACACTCTGCCGGAGGATGCTCACAAAGTGCTCGCGGGCCGACATGAAAACTGGAATTGTGCAGATGACGAACATAGCTCCGCACGAATTGCGAGCGCTTCGTCAAGAGCAAAGAAAACTTCGCATTGTATGATATAGGAGCTTTAGCTAGACGCCCCCCTACCCTCAACAACGAAAAAGTACACCAAGTCCGAGTGTCTTCATGGATGAATGGATTCAACCGCTGAAGACTCGGACCGACTTTAGATCCTTTCCGAACTTTCTCTATTTCCTCCCCGATACTCGTGGCGTTGGATAATTTCGACAATTTTATAAAAGGCTTCACCATACTCTGTCGGTGAGATCGTACCGTACGCTCGGGTTTTTACATTTTCTTATAAAGCGGAACATATAACAAAACACTCTTAGCAGCTTGAGGTGTGACGAGAATCCTTCGATGACATCTACCAACTCCGAACTTTCCACGGCAGCGGTCAGTCCGACCGATGTATTCCTCTTCTCCAGCTCAATATCTTCTGAATTCTCGAAATTAGGGTTTTTAGGCCAACTCTCCTCCTCATCCTTCAGGAATGATGGTCCTTCGAACCAGATTGACTGGACGATTTCGTTGACGTCACAACCTTTTTGACACAATGTCTGCTGGGTTCTGTTTTTGTCGGGACATGCCGCCACGTAGCTTCATCTGACCACTCTTGAATCTCAGCCACCCTATTCGAAACGAACGTCGACAACGTAGATGGATGCGACCGAATCCAGTGAAGCGTCACTTCAGAGTCTGACCAATAAACAGGTCGTTCGATAGGGACCTTTAATAGGGGCTTGATTCTGTGGCAGAAATCCGCGCAAGAAGGTGAACGGCACATAACTCAAGCTTTGGGAGCGTTTTCGTTTTGGTCTTCTGCAGTTCTGCTACGTATATAGACGCACGCTCCATAAGCTATCATGGAGGCGTCCGCGAAGGCATGTATCTGGACCGGTGACATCGGATCGGTATACACAAACCGAGGTATAGATATCTCTTCCAATTGAGATAGTGTATTTTACAACATATTCCATGCTGTTTCCAAATGCATTGGAATCGACTCATCACAATCTAGTTTGTTAAGCCAAAGTTCCTGCAATAGGATCTTGCCCTTTATGACAATAGGGACTTAACAATCCAAGTGGGTCGAACAACTTCGATGTCACCGACAGTATGTTCCGTTTTTGTCGCTCGGAGACCCATGACTTCATTGTCAATTCTGAACTGAAAGGCGTCTTCATTAGGCAACCGCTCCAGCTCTCGCTCCCAGCAGCCCTCAGCAGCTGGAGCGTAACTTCAATTCACTTCGTTCCTACACTCTAAGCGACTCGGGCTACCTTCGCACGCGAGTACTCCCTGTACAAAACCCATATACATATACAAATAAATCTACTGAAATTGACGACCCCCGGCTTTCTCTTGGACTTTTCTTGGAACTCCCGACCTGGACATTTTGCGACGCCCCTTGGCTCAAATATTGGTCCTTCGAGCCGGATTTAGTGCTTCCCCAAAAGCTCTCCAGCCTTCGAGCACGGCATCGCCCTCACCACAGGAATTCTCAAGATAAGTACGCTTGCCTTCTTTACCATAAACAGCCTCCATTTAGCGGTTTATGTTCCATAGACCGAAGTACATATATATAGCCTTATATATGTACTATCGCCATCTCCGTTATCCGTAGTGCTTCCAACTTCGCCACCGCCATATTATCGGCAATTCCGGCCGTTCTCCCGGTACTTTACTTCGAATTACCAGTAATACGGTAGTTTTTCGTCGGTTTTCTTTTGTCCGTCCATAACTCGCGGACAAATTATTTACCAAAATAATTAATTATTTAATACAATATATTAAATAAAAGTGTATTCGCGCCTATGTATGTACGCACATTCCAGCCCTTGAGAGCGGCTTGCGTACATACACACACACATACATTAATATTTCTCTGGAGTGTGTTCCATCCGCGCCCTACCCCAATAATATATATATTTGGCACGCTCCAAGTGCCAGTGAATTCACACACACATACACTAATATTTCTTCAGTGCGTTCCATTCGCGGCCTACCCCAATAAATATATATTGGCACGATCCAAGTGCAAGTGAATTCGCACACACCTACATTAATATACAGGTCTCCAAGAGCATTCCATCCGCGCCCTACCCTAATACAATATACACTGGCACACTCCAAGTGCCAGTGAACACACACACATACCAACATATACACACATTACAGCAGCAATAAAAAGTATCCATCCAGCTACCTGTGTTTTCTTAATTAAATTTATTATTTATTTTATTTATTTATTTATTACATATATTTGCATAGTTGGCTCCCAACTATATACATACATACACATTTCAACAAAAAATACCAAACAATTAAATACCGCATTCCACAACTCCGCGCAAGTGCCATATTTGAAAATCCGCGATTAAGTGAAATTCGTGCCCTCAACCACTTTTCGCAAGGTCTCCAATTTCTCCCACAATCTCCAGAGTCCAAATTAATTACTCGCGACCAAGGCACGGCGCATTTTCCGTAATTATTTGGCAATTTACCTTACAATTGGCAAATTTGTGTTCCGTGTTTTTGAAATTTTTTTGTTCCGAGAGTGAAAGGTGTCCCAAAACTATCGGCATCCGAACCCGGTGTTCATCCGAATAGAGAAAAATAAATTAATTAAAGAATCCGACCACGTCCAAGAAAAACCTCCAAGTTTTTTGGTTCTAAACAAAAAATATTTTTTTTGTTGTTTTGATAAAAAAATTATTGTTGTTCCGTTTCTGTGAGGTGTCCGTGCCTGCATCCATTGCTTCCTTCCATCCGATAGTAACCCAGTTCCTCTCACGACTGCGTCAAGGGGTAAACGGAGGAGCATCGCACGTTTCAATATTTTCCAAATATTGCTACTCCAGTGTGACCGTTCCTCTCCTCAGCTCGGCTCAATAACAGGGTCACTCATTGTTTGAGATTTCTCACCTACAGGTGATCTCAAACAATCCGAGTCGTTCCGATTATTGCCTTCCCAGCCAGCTTGAGGCCTTTTTGTCTGATAGTCCGTGTTTTTGGGTTACGGGTGTTTCCTGACGGTTCCGGGTCAACTCTACTCAGACCAGTCTGCAGTCCCTCACAGACTTCCAAGAAAACGATTTTTTTCTTGCGTGGGTCCTTTTAAATTATGCCAACAGGTCACAAGGACGGCAAACAACATTTGCCTGTGACCTCGTCAACCGGCTACGCACCTCGTCCGCCTCCGGAACTACTCCGACACAGCCAATCAAGGCATCCCTCACTCCGAGGCAGCCAGTAGCAGCCCTGCTACAAAGGACCAAATCGGTCCTATTCCCGTCTCCGGTGACCCTTAAGGTTCCATCGGTGACTAAACGGGATCCGAAAGGCTGCATCACTAGTCCGTCAGTTATCGCCACTTCACCACAATGGCTCAATCCGCCACCTCTGTCGCTCGGAACAAATTGGTGGCCGCCATTGGGCCGACTGTCCCACCTGGCAGAGCGCATCACTTCCGCCCCATCCGCCCCTCTGTCCGAGGTCCGCCGAGGCCAAATCCTCAACATGTAGACGGACATCGAGGCCAAATACAAGGCCTGCTCCGCGATGATGGCTGACGAGGATCCAGAAATCGAAGCGGATATCCGGGAAACATATGGCGAATGCTATGGGGTATTTGAGCAGTGTCTCAGCGACCTCAATGCCCAGCTGGCCCCCTCCGTAGTCCTTCCTCCCGTACAGCCAGTCCAACAGGGCGGCTGTCGACTTCCTCCCGTCAATATTGAGGGTTTTCTCGGGGACTACGTCCGCTGGCCCACATTCGGGATCTGTTCACCGCGGTCGTGATAAACAATCCAAAGTTATCTCCGGTAGAGAAGTTAGACTACCTCACCGAGAAGACCAGGGGCGATCAAAGGCCATTGTAGAAAAGTCCCCTCACGAATGACGGTTTCGAGCCTGCCTGGTTGGCTCTCCGCAGCCGATATGAGAACAATCGGCTTCTGGTGACCAACCAGATTAACATTCTCCCTTTCTTGCCCCGCGTAACTTCCGAATGCAGTCGTGCTTTGAAGGAACTTCAAAGTACGATGCAGAGGAGTCCTAAATGCGCTAGCGGTATCCAACGTGTGCACGGACAATTGGGATAGTCTGCTGGTAACTATCTGCGCTTCAAAATTGCCGAAGCTAAGCCGCGCCTTATGGGAAGCGTCCGTGACGGACAAGAAGGAAGTGCCGCCCTGGAAGGAAATCGACTCATTCCTCACTCAGCGCTGTTTGACGCTCGAAGCTGTTGAAAGCGACCTTCCACTTACCGAGTGGCTACGAATCCGCCACCCTCCCAAGGCGGCCAGAATCCATCCACTTCTTGCAACCGATCCAATCCATTCGGTCGCACGGCAGTTCGGTGCCGAAAAGGTTCTTTCTTTCAAGAACCAAGTGAGTCCGAAGAAGAGGACGTGTGATCTCTGTTCCAAGGAGAATCACCCGATCCGACTATGTCCGCGCTTTCTTAACATGTCCGCTGATGCACGTTCCAATTGCATCAACACAAAACAGCTGTGCCCTAAACTGCTTCGCAAGAGGCCATCAGCTTCGCGACTGCTCAAGCAGCCACAATTGTTCCACTTGTGGAGCCAGGCATCACACGCTCTGCATCGTTCCGCGCCTCCGTCAACATGGCGGCTTCGACAACCGCCCAAACCCCCACTCGTCCACTTCTCAGCCCAACGTACAGAGCTATTTCTCCTCCAGCACAAGTACCGTTCTTCTGGGCACAGCACTCATTAATATTTGCCACCTGGGGACCAATTTCCGTGCCCGCGCTCTGGATCGACTCAGGCTCCGAAGCGACGTTCATCACTGAACGCCTCTTTAACATCATTAAGCCACCGTTCGAAGCTATCCAGGCTCAAGTCGCGGGTTTAAACCAAACCGTAGCGGCTAAGGCGCAAAAGCGTTGCCACTTCATGATCGGGGCCGCCTCCAGGCCGGGCCTCAAGATCGAGACCACGGCATATGTTCTGCCTCAATTAGCAGGCAACCTTCCTTCATATCCGATACCGCAGCACTTCTTGGAGAACCTTCCAAACCTCAATTGGCAGGCCCTTCCTTCCACCGAAGCTCGCAGATTGATGTGCTTCTAGGCGCTGACATCCTTCCTTCTATCCTGTTGAGCGGCTTCAGTCTGCCATTTGTGGCTCGCTGCTGGGACAAGAGACCATCTTCGGATGGGTCCTATCCGTCCGGTATCAGCTGACTCGGCTCGGACGGTTTCCGCCTTCACCACGAAGCTCTCGTTTAATTCGGATGTCCGACTCGAGAAGCTTCTCACCAAATTCTGGGAGGTGGAGGACCTTCCGGGGAGACCGACGAGCGAGTCCGATTCAGTGTGCGAGGAAAACTTCCTCCAGACCACTAAACGAGCCCCCCGATGGGAGATACATTATTACTCTCCCTTTCAAGTGTCAGAGAAAAGTCGAGCTAGGCCACTCCAGAAACGCGGCCCAGGCCCAGTTCGCTTAGAAACGAGCAGCGGCTGCGGCGGAACTTGCCGCTCAAAAGCAGTACGACTCCGTCATTCAGGAATATTTAGAGCTCGGCCACATGACAAGGGTTACACCTAGTCATGATTCCGGCCATTTCTACCTGCCACATCACGCCGTGTTTAAACCCGACAGCACCACAACCAAATTGCGCGTAGTCTTCAACGCCTCCAGCCCGTCTTCCAACGGAAAAAGCCTCAACGACACGTTGCATGCTGGGCCAGTCCTTCAGTCTGACTTGACCATGCAAATCCTGAGGTGGCGCGTCTTTCGCTACGTTTTCAATGCCGACATCAACAAGATGTATCGGCAAATCCAAGTGGCTTCCCAACACACGCCCTATCAGCGGATACTGTTTCGCGACCGTAAGGGGAACGTGTGTGACTACAGAGCTCACCACTGTCACTTTCGGAGTCAACTGCGCACCGTACCTCGCCCTCCGCGTCCTCCGAACAACTCGCACAAGAGGTGCGTCCACAGCTACCTATGGCAAGCGTCATCCTTGAAAGCGACATGTACGTGGACGACGTGTTCGCTGGTGCTCACTCTCAGTCTCAGGCAATTTCCGCCATTGCTGAACTACGCGAAGCACTCGACTCTGCAGGGTTTCCGCTCCGAAAGTGGACAGCTAACCATAAGGGCGTCCTGCGCGACATTCCAGTCGACCACTTACTCCGCGCTGACTTCCTAGAGCTGGAAGAGAGTAGCATCGCTAAGACGTTGGGAATCCGATGGCAAGCCAGTGCCGACGAGTTCTTCTTTTCGCCTCCCGCCTTAAACGAGCGAAAATCCTGCACGAAGCGCAATGTGCTGTCCCAAATCGCGCAGCTCTTTGATCCAGCGGGATGGCTTGCCCCTTCGTCGTCAAGCGAAAATATTTATGCAGGAGATTTGGTTGAGAGAGTTAGGATGGGATGACGTCCTTCCTAACGATCTGTCTCAACCCTGGGAGACATTCCTGAAAAGCTTTCCCGGCCATCCAAAAGGATCCGCATTCCGCGGTGGTTACACGTCTGTCCGATGGCCAAGGTACAGATTCATGGGTTCTGCGACGCGTCTCAACGTGCCTATGGGGCAGCGATTAACGTCCGAGTTGAGCGTCCGCAGGGGCATTGTGTACGGTTTTCTCACAGCCAAAACCCGCGTTGCCCCCGTGAAAACAGTCTCGTTGCCTCGACTCGAGCTGTGCGGAGCTCCTTCCCGCACAGAACTCTCCGTGGCCATCCTTCCTCAAATGCCGCTCGACGCCAGCCAGGTGTACTTTTGGACCGACTCCACTATTGTGTTGGCCTGGTTGAACAGGCCGGCATGTGATTGGACCACTTTTGTATTGAATCGAGTCGCCAAAATCACTCGCTGTTGGCCCGCGAACGATGGAGCCACGTCCGATCCGAGGACAACCCGGCCGACCTCTCGCCAGTCGAGGCCTCGGACCCACTGAACTGGTCGGCAATGACATGTGGTGGCATGGCCCTGCGTGGCTGCGTGGTCCGCAGTCGGAGTGGCCTTGTCCACGAGGCTCAATCCAGACCGACTTGGAGAAACGAGCCGTCAAGGTTCACCACGCCACTGACACCGCCTCCGGACATTCTCAGCCGGTTTTTTCCGATTCGGACGCGCTCTGCGCGTGATCGCCTACGTTCGGCGGTTCGTCCAGCGAGTCAGAGGGCAAAGCAACGCCAGTCCACGTATCCACAGAGCTAGACAATAAAGGGTCGCTGCAGCTCTCCCGCTGTCACCATCACGACCCAACGCTTCCATTATACGGCGGAGCATCGCTGTCTTGTAAACAAGCAGCCACTTCCGACTACGAGCTCTCTTCAGAACCTCAATCCGTTCCTGGACCAGAACGGAGTCATGCGGGCATGTGGCCGGGTCCGAGCCTCGGCATCCATGACCTATAACGAGCGGCATCAATCCTGTTGCCACCCGCATGCCTCCTGGTTCGCCTGCTGGTTCGATTCACCCATCACGTATCCCTACATGGTGGGAACCAGCTGGTCATCCGCCTCCTCCAGGCAACATACTGGATCCCTCGACTACGTCACGTCGTGAGAGCAGTAATCCACACCTGTAAGGTCTGCGTCATCCATCGCAAGTGACTCCAAACCCAATTAATGGGCGACCTTCCTTCCTCACGAGTTACATTTTCGCGGCCGTTCACATACACCGGATTCGACTTCGCCGGGCCGTTCGACGTGAAAAGTTTCACAGGACGCGCCTGTCGCATCTCCAAGGGGTATGTGTGCGTGTTCGTTTGTTTTACCACGAAGGCCATCCATTTGGAGGCTACATCCGACTTGTCCACCGACACTTTCCCTAGCCGCCTTCGCCCGGTTCGTCGCGAGACGAGGCTGTCCCCACGAAGTCCACTCCGACAACGGGAGAATTTTGTCGGCACATCCCGCTCTCTGGCTGTGGACCTTCTCGCGGCCCTCCCGCACTCGGACCTCCGCGGTGTACAGCCAGCGGGGGCTAACGTGGCGATTCATCCCTCCAGGGCCCCCATATGGGGGGCTTATGGGAAGCGGGTGTGAAGAGCTTCAAGGCTCTTTTTCCAACGGTCGATGTGTACTTCCAAATACACATTAGAGGAGTTCGCCACCTTTCTCTCCAAGATTGAGGCATGCCTTAACTCGCGACCAATCGCTCCAATGTCTGAGGACCCAACGGACCCGTTGGCTTTGAGCCCAGGTCATTTTCTGATTGGTGGGCCGCTACTATCCGTGGCAGAGCCCGAAATTTAGGCGAGCGCCTCCTCCATCCCTAAACCGCTGGCAACACCTCAAGGCTCTCAACCAGCAATTTTGTTCGCGCTGGAAGACAGAGTACCTGCGAGAGTTGCACAAGCGCAAACAAAATGGCATCATCCGACAAAGAGACCTCGAGGTTGGAGACCTCGTAGTGATCAAGGAGGACAACATCCCCTCTCACGAATGGCGTCTCGGCCGTGTTCAAAGCACGTATCCGGGACCCGATGAAAAGGTTTGCGTGGTAGACTTACTCACCGCCCGCGGCCTTATCAAGCGACCGATCACGAAGGTGGTTCTGCTGCCTATGGATTCGGAAGTCCCTTCCACCTACCCTCGCGTAGGCTCCGATCCATAAGAATCCGCTTAATCCAGCAACAGTATCCGTAGTTCCTAAGCAGTTCCGAAATCTGCCTTTTCGAATCGTTGACAATCCGTGCCAACACTGTACTAATCCTTCGCCAGACTCTTTTCTTCCATCACAGTCATCTTCGGAGTATAGCCATGGCTCCTAAGCATTCCGCGCAGTCCGGGCAAGCCGCAAAAGCCGGATGACAATAATCCGGCACGAGGTAGGGAGTGCCTCGTTCAGAGTTGAGTGTGCCCAGGGAGTCCACCGTTGAAGAGTTGCCGGACATTCCTGCGCATGAGCGGCGAGAAACGCTACGAGCAGTATATTGCACAAATACTGCTCGAATTGCCTTGGCTCACGCCCACTCGGGCAGGACTGCCGCAGTGGAGACAAGTGCAAGACGTGCGCTAAAACCACCACACCCTGCTCCACCTTCCAGGACCGCGGCGCCCGTCGGCTCCTCTTCGGCATCGACGTCTCCGCCTACAACCTCCCGCGCAGGCGACGCCCTCGTCGTCCGGTCAGCCGCCCCGTCCTCGGGATCCGGCCCCGACAGTGCACTCCTTGCTCCAGCACCGGAGCATCAACGTCCTTCCGACGGCACGGGTGGTCCTCGCGGTGCAACAGAGGACGCACAGCATGAAGTCGCCCTCATCGATCCCTGTACGCCGGTCAGCTGCATAGACGCCGAGGTGGCTAAGGAATTGAAGCTGCCAACCACCTGCATCGGGGATGAGAGCATGCACCGCCATAATCCGGGCTAAGACGGAAGGACTCCAGTGGGGAGGCCGTCTTCAAAATCGAGCCCCATCTCCGCGTCCGCACCCCGATCCGTCCACTGGTGACACTGTCCGGGCTCGGTTCGATGATCTGAAGCTGGCCAATACGGAGTTCCACACGCCGGCGACCATTTCGCTCGTCTTGGGAGCAGATGTCTATCCGAAGGTCATCCAGCCGGGCTTCCTCGCCCGCGAAGACGGCGGCCTCCCCGTGGCCCAAAGCACGGTGTTTGGGTGGATTGTTTCTGGTGCGTGCACGCAGACTTAAAACTCTTTTGCAATCCTGCAAGGGGGAGAATGTTCAGAGTGGGGACGGCGCTGGCGGGGGCAACCGCTCTGTGGGCATTCCAGCCACATCTCAGTGTTAGCACTCCAGCTACGCAAGCGGCTGCCCTCGCTTTCGCCTCATACTTAAGAGCATTTTTCCCCGGCGACGCTCTCTTCAATCTTAAATTCACCACGGGCACTCTCCCCGCCCACGATCACGCTCCCGCTCTCGCTGCCGACAGCCCTCGGCAGCATTAGGCCTGCAACTTCCATCTACGTGCGCTCCCGCTCCAGCTATCGCTCCCAGCAGCCCTCAGCAGCTGGGCGTAACTTCAATTCGGCAAACCTACACTCTAAGCGACTCGGGCTACCTTCGCACGCGAGTACTCCCTGTACAAAACCCATATACATATACAAATAAATCTACTGAAATTGACGACCCCGGCTTTCTCTTGGACTTTTCTTGGAACTCCCGACCTGGACATTTTGCGACGCCCCTTGGCTCAAATAATCATTATGAACGAGAGTCTCAAAAAGGCTAATACAATTTTTTAAACTCCGAAGATTTACCACTAAATTTCGGTAAGGCCAATTCGGAAGTCGAGCACGAGTTGGGGCCGTAGCAGCAGATACCGAGGGCGGTGGGTTGCTTGATAATTTCAAGGCATCGATAAGCGAAATTATCTTTGCCTTGGTTACAATGTCCATTTCTTCTAGCTCGGCTCCAAATTTATCTTTGCTATCAATATCTTCTATTTACTCCTGCAATAGGTTGGCCTCAATGATAGCCGAATTTAAAACATCGAGACTACATTGCAGCTCTATCAACTGCGATGGGATTATCTCACCCTCTGAGCGATGTTCTAAGAGGCGAATGCTTTTGACTCGGATTTTGAGCTTATTCTTTAGTTCATTGAGAACAGCCTTATTTTCTTGTGCCATTTTTTTTTTTTTTTTTTTTTATAATCTCTGCGACGACAACCACTATTTTTGTGCATGGATCAATAAAAGTGTCCAAAAGAACGGGCAAAAGAGCCTAAAATCGATATACCCTCACACTGCAGGGTAGGCGCCACTTTCAAGTAGAGCCGAAAACAATATACCCTCACAATGTAGGGTAGCGCTTCACTGGCAAAGTGACAACCGAAACAGTATACCCTCCCGAAAAAACAGGGTAGCGCGTCACTTGTCGTTCCGTTTTGCCTCAAGCGCGGCAATTCAATGCCAACTGCCCAGCAAGCACCGGTGAAAACGAAACGAAAAAAAATGCACCGGTAAAGCTGCTGTCGTTTTTCCAGGTGTGTATGTGAAGAAGTATGTAAGTGTTACACACCGCGGCGGTGTCAACGAAAAGTATGTATGTACGCACCGACAACCAATGGTTTTTGGTAGATAAATAACAATATAATATCAATATACTGTATAATGAGCAATAATAGTCCGAACAAAACTAAAAAAACGAGAACGAAAACAATTGAATGTCGAGGCACGACGTGTAAAGTTGGTTTGGTGACCGAAAACAATGTACTCTCAAGAACCAGGGTAGCGCGTCTTGGCTCTCCGGTTTTCATCAAAAACGCGCCAACGAAAATTCTCTCACTCAATTTTACGAGCAAGCAACGGTGAAAAGAAAAACGCGAGACGAAAATTTTTGCTTGTATGTACGTATATATGTATGTATTTTTGAGATTATATGTTATACCCGCGGCTTGGATTAACGGACCAACTTTTTACCGAATTTTTAAACGAGAAAGGGGAAAAGGGGGGCGACAGTGATTGCAGATAACGTTATACAAATATTTAATTGTGCGTCCAAATAGTTTTCGATAGAGTTTAGTATGGTTTTATGTGCGATATGGGGTTATATATATGCATGTGCACTACTTAAATGCATGCAATTAACTCTACTATATCATACATGTATGTGCCAAGAATTGAAAGTGAGGTGCAATTTTTCAGCACAAGACAATTTATGAGTATTTACGAATGTCTTCGACTCTAACTTTCAATTTTTCGCACAAATACACTCAGGTTCTGTCAAACGCTCTTGGAGTCCAGATTCCACTTTCCACTCTTTGTGATCTCCCCAGTGCCATTTGGTGCAGCGTGATGTTGATCTGTAGCAGCAACGATGGGTTGGACTCCTGCGCGGCCGACACGGGTATTATAGCCCGGCTTTTTAAACAAATAAAACCACTGAGGACGCGGGCAACACACCAGATTTTTAGAGTTGGAATTGAACTCTTTTTTTTTTTTTTTTTTTTGCACTTCGCACTTGTGTCACTGTCACTGTCATCCTTTATGTTTGCCTTTTATTAATTTTTTGTGTCCACCCCGGGGCGCCATGAACGTTTTAGAAGAGTTTTTCTAAATAAGAATCCGAAAACTAGGGTGGGTAAAAATTTATTTGGCCGAAAAGAATGGGACGTGCTCGATCGAAATTCAAAAATTTACGAATCTATTCTAAAAATTCGTTATAAAAAACTCTTAAGCCTAACTTACCTACGGTGGCAAAAGCGGGGCGAATTCGCCGAGAGCGAGAGAGAGCTTTTATTGCGCCCCGCCTTGCCTAACCTACTCGACTAGACTTCATACAATACAAAATCCTAAACTGAAGAAACAACCACAAATTTTGAGTTTTTTGTGGGGCGGAAAGGGACGTGGCACATTTTCGAAACAAACTTGATTCAATCTGATAACATAAGAGTCTGCACACAAAGAGGTTGCTCTAGCTCTTAAAGTCTCTAAGAAACAGGCGAACAACTAGACGGCTATTGATGCTGATGATTAATATATACATTTCATTTGGTCGCAAACGGGTTCTTCTCCAATTTTTATTACAAATATAATAAACCCCTAACTCTTCGAGTGCTAGTATAAAAATATGAAAAGAAAACACCATAAAAGAACAAAAAAAGATGAGATGTTTTGACGTTACTCATTGGAATGCCATGTATTGCACCTCAAAATTAATAAAAATCTATTTTACATATTTTCAAATTGTCTTTGTAATACTCACAGCTTCTACACCAATGCAATGCAGAACTCTTTTTTTTATAACCGTACTCGAAGAGTAATAGCCTTTTCACACTGACGACCATCCACCATCCATTTCGGGGATGGTCCGTAAACAGTTGCCGTTCCGAAATTTTCCCAGTTATTCCACCATCCATCTGGGATGTTCCTAATTCGCACGTTTCTTTGCGGTATTTTTTCGATAATTGTCAAATGCAACCATAAATATTTGACATTCACAACAAAAAATCGGAATTCTCCACGAAAAATTTAAACAATGACAGACAGGAATATATTAAAAACAACAAAAAAACCCATCAGATCTCACAAAACAGAAGGAGCATCATAAAAGCAGGAGGATCACCACAAAGAGGCAGGAGGATCTCCTCGAGGAGTTGATCCGCACCCAGACTGACTTTTCAAACGGATTTTATGCAATTTTTAAGAAAACAAACAGCAGTAGTTATAATAAATTTCTTGTCAGTTTAAATTTAAGTAATTTTAATAAATGATTAAAAACTAACTATTTAAATTTATTCTATTTACACAATATGTTGCAATTTTCAGATCGTATATGTTCTGCTGAATGATTATAATCAGCAGAAATATTGCTGCGATAATGGCTGTTCTCTCTGCTCACTTAAAATAAGTTCCCAACTTTCATTAATTGAGCTGTTGTGCATGTTTAACATATTGTGCAAAATACAACAGCACTATATAATGGCACTATTGTTTTTTTATGATGGCTATCCTTTGGTGTCATTTTAGTAGTAGTGAGGTGCTTACAAAATGACCACAACCTTCCTGGCTTCAGTGTTTTCAAAACAGATATCCATTCTATTATCTCCTCCTCGTCAAAAGTTGTCCTCATCATCATCATCCATGTCCAGCAACATGATTAGTTCTTGTGCAAGAATATGTTTTGCTGCTGAATCACATTTACAACCATTGCAATGTCATTTTAAATTCATTTTAATTACAAACGTAAACAAATTTTCACCGGATGGATGGTTTCTCATGGATGGTGAATTGTGGATGGTGCCCAATGTGAATCGGTGTTTCACATCTTTCAAAAATTTCAACCATTCCCCCGGGATGGGCTCAGTGTGCAGAGGGTATAAAAGGGTATATTGTATTTGTGGTAAAAGTGGATGTGTGTAACATAGAGATGGAAGCATTTCCGATCCTCATTTGTACGATAAACCAAATCGACTCGTGTTTGTGTGAGTGCAAGCGAGTGGAACCGATGTTTTTCGATATGGTTTTTTCTATTGTGGCTATACTAATGATCCGATCTGATTCAGATTTGGATTTCCGTTATCTTTAAAATTGTGGACACCACAGATGTGCGCTGTCTGTGGGGGCGGAAGTGGGCGCCTCTAGTAGTGAGATATTACATCAGTCTGGAAAAAAAATGTGGTTGCTCTAGCTTTTATAGCCTCCGAGCAATGGACGACAAGCAAGACGGACGAACAGTCCGCCAGACAGACAGACATGGCTATATCGACTCGACTATTGATGCTGATAAAGAATATATATACTTTATAGGGTCGGAAATGATTCCTTCTCTATTTTACACAAATCCCTCTTACCACAAATACAAAAACCCTTTTACTCTTCAGTACTGGGTATAAAATGAGACAGAACGTTAACGCGACACTTTTTATACCAGTACTCAGTCGGAATGATTTATGTGGGGAAATTTCCACTGTTTTATCAGTTTTTTGGATTTAACATATTTTGCATGCATCTGTCATCTACATCAGTTCTCACATCACAGTTCTCAGTACACAGCACGAGGCAGAGTGTATGAGCGAGAGAGAGAGAATAAGTAGCGGGTATCATCCCAAAAGATTATTTTTTTGCCAGGGGTGGGCGATCATTTTGATCATTGTGGCTATAATAATGATCTGATCTGAACCAGTTTCTGGAATCTGGTAGATATGATAATTCTTTCGTGGAGATAATCGATTGTTTGGTGGTCCATTGATATTGTTAGCAGGTGATTTCAGACTAGCATTGCCTATAGTCAAACAAGGAACTGCTGCTGATGAAATTAATGCGTGTTTAAAAACATCTAATTTGTGGCACTCTGTTAAAACACTTAGATTGACTACAAATGTACGTGTTCAATTGCAAAACGGTGCTTCAGCAGATGTGTTTTCCAGACAACTGTTAGACATTGGTAATGGAATACATCCCGTTGAGAATTCTGGCTTTATAACGCTTCCAAATCATTTTTGCACTTCTGTGTCATCGAAAGAATACTTGATTCGGGTGTGTTTCCAAATTTAGTACACAATTATAAAAACCATGACTGGTTGAGGGAAATAGCAATTTTGGCCGGAACATATAAAGATGTCAATGAGATCAACGCATCTGTTGGGCAAATCACTTGCCTTTGCTTAAATATATTAAGGCCCTTACATTAAGACCCTAGAAATTGAACTATACTTTGAATTTATGTTAAGGCTCTTGAAATGTTAAAACTATGCTCTTATACAAACGAAAATTATGCTGGCAGCGGCCGCTCATGAAGAGGCCGACGCTGTAAAATACAACTCACTTATATTCTGAAGTCGCACCAGCTATCTGGTTTTTCTGTCGGTCTGTCTGGTTCCCGTGTCCTGCATCGAACAAATACTCGTGCCTAACGGCAAAGGAATAGTTGTGGATCATTCGGATTTGCACAACCATTTTTGGCGCCCCCGGGTGGACTCTGGATTTGACACTGTAACTATGTAACTTGTCGTTTCGTTGGGTATCTCCATTGGATATCATACCTCGCTCGTGTTGTTGCAGTACCTGTGTTCTTCATTGGTGGCCTGCTGGAATCTTACATCGCTGCAAGGCCACTGCTGCTCATTGGAATTCCTGGTTGGTATGAAATTGTGGGAGGGAATGCATCGGTGTTCAATCGACCCTCAACAAGTGCCACAGGTAGAGCGAAGTGCCCAATACATATTATTTGGATTACAAAATGATTCCTTCGTGGACTAACGGCCTGTTAATAATAAAAAGTTAACAGCATTTTTCGGCCCGTTATTTCCGTACGTTCAGACATATGTACATATAACCAAAATTTATTTTTGTGGTGAAGTGAATTGTGGTGACCACTGTACTTGTGGTCAACGAATCAACTCATAGAGGCAATAGTTTTGTTCGTCAATTCTTACCGCTGCGCATCGATTTAGGTTTGCCCGTCATCACCACCGATTTTTCGTTTCTGAAAAGGTGCTAACGGTTCTCAGAAAAACACTTTGCTCTATGCCCCGCAGTTCTGTTGTTGCATCGCTCTCTCGTTCTTTCTCGGGCGTAGCGCCAACACAGCAACATAATCTCAGGGCCGGTAGCCCTGAAATGCTTGTTGCTGCTTTTCATTTCGCTCTTATCTTATCTATCGTCGATAAACGGCAGCTTAGCCAAACGTAGCCATCAGAGCCAAGTGTTCAATTTGAGATCACTCATTCTATAATCTTTTCTCATCGTTCGAGCTTAAAATATAACCGATTCGTAAAATATTAACTTATTTCTCGGATCGTCTGTTCTCACCGTTCTTGGTGATTTCTCGCATCATCTCCATTCTCATCGTAAAGGTGGATCTGATTTCTCGCATAATCTGTTCTCATCGTTCGAGCCAAATAAAACCGAAAACGTATTTGCAAAATTCCGTCTTTGCATCGGTGGTGTTCTCATCGTTGAATTTAGCCTAGCCTAATAAAATCTCTATGGAGTGATTTCTGAGTGATATCTAGTGTTTGATAAACACTAAACCCTTTCTGGGAGTTGGAAAAGGTTCCAAATGCGTCTATAGAAAGACTGTATACCCCCGAAGAAACTATGTGTGAAAAATCTTGTATTGACACTTTTCACGATTACCCTCGGTCGATTGCAAGTTTCTTTTGCCATTCAAGTCAAGCCCGACATCTCTCGGTTCGTCGTTTTGAGACAGCCATAAAACGATTTTTGTCTTTTAGAAAGGCGATTATTCCAAAACCTGTCGGAAAGTGTTTATGGAGTTTATGGAGGGAATACCTGTCGCTAGGCCATATGATTACAATTGAAAATTCAATCCCGGTAGAGCCGCATTGTTTCATAACGTATCAATGTGAGGAACGACCCCAAAGCACATCCACTAAGCTAAGAGTGTTATTCGATGCGTTGTGCAAAACTACGAGCCAAGTCGCGCTCAATGATTTACTCATGGTTGGAGCAACCATCCAGCCGTGCCTTTATGCCACGTTGCTGAGGTTTCGTTGTTGCAAACTCGCTCTTACAGCAGACATTACAAAAATGTAAATCAAAAAAATCAAATCCAAGTTAACGAGGCGCAGCGAAAATTTCAATTAATTATGTGGAGACGGACAAACTCAAACCCTTTGCAAGTTTTCCGTCTCAATAAGAAAACTTATGGCACTGCCAGTCACCGTTTTTGGCTGTAAGGTGTTTGAAGTATCTGAACGACAGATTTTTATGTTGACGATCTTACAGAAGCGGACACGAAAGCTGAGCTAAAGATATTGCGTCAACAATTAGTTAAAATTCTAGAGCCAGCAGGATTTGTGCTGACGAAATGGGCTGCTAATTATCGACTAGATGAGAGTCAGCAAGAAAATTTTGTCGTTTCGAATGGAGACCAGCAAGATTGTAAAACTCTTGGTCTGATTTGGAACCCACAAGCAGACGTTTTTCAAATATTGTCTGGAAACCAATAAGCTCGTCGAAACCACAACCAAGAGAGCAATATTATCTGTCATAGCCAGTCTTTTTCGATCCTGGGATGGGCTCAAGATCGATTTCATTGGTTCGAGTAGGCGGTCGCCTATTAAATTCCCCCATAGCCCATAATGCAAAAGTTTCCTTTGTTAATGCCAACAAAGGGGCGGGCGAAATTTTTGAAATACACTTGTTCAGGTATCACAGGAGTCTTGACAAAACTTTTGGCTGCTCTAGCTCTTATAGTCTCTGAGATCCAGGCGACACAAAAATACAAAACCAAATCGACTCATTTTGTGTGAGTGCGAGCGAGAGGGGCGAAGCTTTTCGCATGTTTTTCTATTGTGGCTATATTAATGATCCGATCCGATTCAGATCACAGGCTCCTGATAGATATGGTCTTTCTCTATGATACTGCATTTTTAGTTTTCTGTTATATTCCAAATTGTGGCCGCAACAGATGTGCGTCCTTTGTGGGGGCGGAAGTGGGCGGGGCGAAATTTTATAACATTTTTCTAGGAGTGGGATATCACTCAGTCTTAAAAAATTTGATTGGTCTAGCTCTAATAGCCTTCGAGCAATGAGGAAAAACAAGACGGACGGACAGACGGGCGACGGACGGACAGACATGGCTATATCGACTCGGCTGATGCTGATCAAGAATATATATATATACTTTATGGGGTCGGAAACGACTCCTTCTGTATGTTACACACATCCACTTTTACCACAAATACAATATACCCTTTTACTCTTCGAGTACGGGTATAAAAAAATAAAATTAAAAATAAAGAAAACCTAGAATCTAAAGTTAACTTTGTCCGTGTAAAAAAATATTATAGCACGGAGACTATCTCTCCCCTTTTGAAAGACATCTCAACACACATGAATTAGTGACTATCCCAAAGTCCGCATTCTTAAAATATCTCTTTTTAGAATAGAGTTAATATTTACGACTTTCTAAAACCTTTTCAGTGTTTTACCTTGTGAAATTGCCAGAGATGGGGCTGCCAAGTCAGGCGAAAAATAGTTGCGTATAGTTGGTATTAGTATTTTTTTGTATTTAGTAAATTTCTGTTAGTAATTTTATGTTAGTATTTTTTTATGTTATGGTAAAATATCCATCAATACCATTCCAAAATGTTTTAAAGTAAATAAATTTAGGAAGAATAAATTTGAAATTTTACATGAAGGAATTTAAATGAAAAATGGGTAAGAATTTAAAGGTTGGGTGGACGAAAGCCGGAAAAGAGAGGAGCCGGATGTATTTTTGGGAGTGTTCCAAGTGAAGCGCTCATGGAAGGGAGGGACTCGCTAGGGTCAAGAACACCCACTGACCACCGCTTAAGAGAGTGCCAACAAGGACAAGATCCAAATGTCAGCAGTGTCCAATATATGTTTTTCTGTTGTTTAAATATTATTTTTTGTTAAGTCCGTCCCCTGCCTATTGGGTCGAAAACACCCCTGACTTCCCCGAGAGCTAGCTGGGAGCGATAGGCAGGGTGGTAAAAAAGCGGTTCATAACAAATGGCGCCCAATTAAAACGGAAGAATCGGTTTTAAACGAGGAGTCCGAGATTCCGAGCTTAAAACCGATCCGGAAAGCAGTGAAACTCAGCTGGTCCGTGAGCCGGGAATGAGCCCGTTGAGGGGAGCATTCAAAGAAAGGAGTGCGGATCCCGAGTTGTGGTTCAGGCATTTTCCGCGGCGAAAATTGTCCCCAACTTGTTGTCCAACTTGTGGAGGCCGCAGAGAGTTGACAGGCGGACTCG
>CM019042.1:19168891-19184872 GCA_009664405.1 Drosophila bifasciata | reverse complement strand
TGCCTCCGGTGACCTCGACTTCGGTGGAGCAGCCCTATAAACCTAACCTAACCTTACAAAGCTTTATATAAATTTCACATAAACGTAGAGGTTTGCAGTTCAGTTTAATCTATTAAATACATTTGCAAGTACATCCACTAATGAAGTGATATGACTGTTTTGGAGCAGTTGCTAATGTTACCGATGAAATCACTCAGTTTCAAATGGGCAGATACATCAATTCAAATAAAGCAGTATGGCGCATATTATCATTCCCGATTCATGATAGGCATCCACCTGTAGTTCATTTAGCTGTTCATCTTGAAAACGGTCAACGCATTTTTCCACACCCGGAAATGTAATGCGAAGAGCTGCGCAACCATCAGCAACAACTTCAACTGCATTTTTGCGTTGTGTCAAGCAGATGATTTTGCGAAAACATTGCTTTAAGCTGAAGTAACCGAATATTATACATGGAATAATTCGTTCAAAGTTTTTCAAAGGTGAAGACGCGGAGAAGCCGTTTATGGTCAGCCAGAATTGTTTCACTAGCATCTTACACTTGAAGATTCAGTATTTTCATCAAGTCCACATCAAATTCGGACAATTTTCGTAATTATTATAGCCACGTGCAGTCCAGCAAAACCAACTGAATTGTGGCAAAATCATCCATATCATTTGTCAGAGGATTTTTACATCGATTGCGCCGTCAAATGGGTTATATAAACCAGGACTATACACCGGAAATTTACAACGAAGCACCTTTGAAGACCTTTTGCTTGATAATGGCAAGCAAGGAATTAGCTCAATTAGGTATGACAGCGCCTAATCGTGAAATACACGACCTTTTAACAAAGGAAAAACGATTGTCTTTCTATGATTCTGCATTTTTAGTTTTCTGCTATCTTCAAAATTGTGGACGCCACAGATGTGCGCCCTTTGTGGGGTGTAAGTGGGCGGGGCGAAATTTTTCTAGGAGGAGATATCACATCAGTCTGGATATAAAATTTGGTTGCTCTAGCTCATATAGCCTTCGAGTAATGGGCGACAAACAAGACGGACGGACAGACAGACGGACAGACATGGCTATATCGACTAGGCTATTGATGCTGATCCAGAATATATGTATATACTTTATAGGGTCGGAAATGATTCCTTCTCTATGTTACACACATCCACTTTTAGCACAAATACAATATACCCTTTTAATCTTCGAGTACGGGTATAATCATATCTTGTTTTAAAGTTTTTAAACTTTAGTGAAATTGACAAAACTAGGCAAAAAATAGGCATCACTTTTCAAAAATGGATTTCAAATTAATAAAATAAGCAATAAGTAACGAATTCTTTAGTTAAACACTTTGAACTATTAATACTAAATCTATATGCATAATTTAATATTTAGTACAGTGCCCTTTATTGGCAATAACAGCTGCGCAGCGTCTTGCATGGAATCAACTAAGTCCTGCCACTGTCTTCTTAACGTCGGAACGTAGATTTTCGATGGGAATCAGGTCAGGCGGCTGAGCAGGCCACTCCAAAACGTTCACAGATTTTGCCCTAAACCATTCCTTTGTTTTCTTGCTGGTGTGTTTGGGGTCATTTTCCTATGAAAAGACCCATACCAGCGGCATTTTATATTCTGCAAAGGGTAGCATTACTGTCTCCATGATATTCACGTACACATGCTGATCCATGATGGTTTTATCCAATGTATTGAACCTACTCCAAAGTAGGAGAAGCAGGTCCATACCATTACACTACACCCTCCATGCTTAAAAGTTGTTGTGGTGTACTGGGTACTTCTTTGGTTGTCTACGGTATGATCGGAATCCGATTCCACATATAACCAATTTGGACTCATCTGACAATACAATATTTCTCCATTTTCGGGATGTCCAATTTGCATGGTCACTGGCAAGCTTCATGCGCCTGTTTATATGTGTCGCGTTTAGAAGTGGTACTTTTCTTGGGCTGCAGGCTTTAAGATTATGTTGCCTAAGATATGTGCGAACTGTTTGGTCCGTCGAATTTATTTTAAGATTTTTTAAGCTCGGTAGCAGGCTTGAAGTGACCCTTCTTGCTCTGACGAATCAGTCTTTGTACATGAAGAGGGTCACAGATCATTTTCGTCCGCGTGTTTCAGTTTTTCTTCATAGTTTATGGCGCTTTTAATCATTTTATAGGATCATCCTACCAATCGACCAACTTCTCTGTAAGTTTTTCCATCCAATATCAATTTTTGATAAGATCGTGCTTCTCTGCAGTGTAGTGCTTTCCACGTCCCATTGTAACTATTATTTTTATTAACTTTTATGATTGAAACAATGAATTCGTTGTCAAAACTAATGAACACGTGCCTTTACAAAAGCGATTCCGCGAAATACAGGGTATTTACGAAAACAAAGGCTCATGTGCTATTTTTTTTGGTGTTCTTGGCGTCGTTTTTCTTAAAATATCAAAAAAAATATATGGACTGAAATTTAAAGATTGGTAGCACTGTTTTTGTTGATGGAGAAACAAACAAAATAAAAAATTAAATTTAAAAATCCCAGCAGTAATAGAATTTTTTTAATCAAGAACAAAATGTGTTGCAGTGGTGCTATTATTTTTTCGCAACTATATGTAAATCACGTGTACTGACTGGGTACGGGTATAAAAGTAGTTTCGCTTTAACAGAGACACAACACGTCCCTTCTCGTTTGATTTTGAAAATGTGTTTTAATCCAACCATTGTAGTTTTAAAGTTAAATGTCGAGACGATTACATTTGGGCCGGCGAACGCGAAATGCGTCGCGAGCTGTGGCTTCGAGGAGCCGTTAAAGTAGCCAAGACATAACAAATCGCAATGAAAATAATCGCCCGTTCGAATTAAAGGAACAATGATGCAACAACAACTGCGAACGAACGTCGAGATATAAAAAATCTACAAGGTGTTGCGTTCGCGTACAATACTGTCACCGATGACGCTTCTCATAGGAAAATTATAATTGGTCCAATGAACGACCGTTGTCGCCATTGTCAGGCATATATGTACATTTAAAGGTGAAGCAGATGGATGCTGATTAAAAATAAAAAATTAATAATTTCAATAAAAAATGATCACGTAATCATTGTCCAAGACAATGACTATTGACTAAGTGGCAATAGTCATAGTTGGTGACCAATTTAATAACCGTGATATTGTGCTTCATCGGTGAAATGCGCAACTGGACCGTGTATCCGAGACTCATCGCTTTTATGATGCACTACAATATTGTTTGATATTGTTTTGGAGCGGCTATCATTTCAACATTAAAATGATTAATCCATTAAACGGTACATTGATGAATAATTTATGATTGATTTATATTTTAATTGAAATTGAATTTAATTCAATTGTAGGTCGAGAAGGAACAAAGAAAGTTAGTGCTATGAATTATTATGCATAAAGGCTGCAGATACGGCACAATCAAGACAACCACATATTGAAGTGTACAGCACTTCTCCACCAGTATTGTTGACATGTATGCAAAAATTGAATCGGGACGGTTGAATTTTCTTCGGTTCAACCAAGTCAAATTACGTTCCGAAGAGTATGTTCATTTGCGTGATGCTCTTAACAACGATGGTAATGCACAAAACGTTATATTACCGTCATCGTATGTTGAAAGTCCACGTCATATGTTTGAGTACGCGCAAGATTCGATGTCATACGTTAGCCGTTACGGTCGACCTCTTCATCACCTTCACGTGTAATCCCCAATGGTAAGAAAAATTCGGAATTATTGTTTGTTGGCCATGTGTTTTAGACAAAATTGAAATCACTCATGGATTCAATTGTCAAACACGGTGCATTTGGGTCTGTTCAATGTTGGATGTATTTAATTGAATGGCAGAAACGGGGTTTGCCTCATGCGCATATTTTGATTTGGCTGATTGAAAAATAAGGCCTAATCAAATTGACGATATGATTTCGGCTGAAATTCCAGATCGGACAAAATATGATTCACGGTCCATGTGGTGCGTTGAATTTTTATTGAATTGTATGGTTGAAGGAAATGCTCCAAACGTTTTCCAAAAAAGTCTCCGATACAGTGACGGGCAACGATGGAGTTCAAATTCAAGATTTGGAAATTGATAATTGTTGGGTTTCGCCATATTCCCCGTTATTATCAAAAATGTATAAAGCGCACATAAACGTAGAGGTCTGCAATTCAATTAAATCTATTAAATACATTTGCAAGTACATCCACAATGGAAGTGATATGGCTGTTTTGGAGCAGTTGCTAATGTAACCCGATTAAAATAGTCAGGAAAATATCAAAAATCGCTGGTTTAACTCTGTAAACATTTAGTTTCACATCATTTTCGTTGTAGAACATAAAATCAAGGATATACTATCAGCTTTATCTTAAAATGGTTTTAACGTTGTTTGATGGCTTTGTTGTTCAAAGTTCTTAAACATTCATTGTTTGGCCATACTTCTTTTGATTCCAAAATACGGCACGACATTTTCTCTTTTATAACCTTCTTAAATTGAAAAACAAATCGAAGCATTTTTTTATTAAATATTGCAAGACGATGCGGTTCAACTTACAAATGTGCCATCAAAATACTTTTCTCGTATGTTCCAGTTCATCCAAAAACTGCTACTATTCTGCAATTGTTCTGGTAAATATGGACTGTTAATCTAAAATATTCCCTTTGAATATTGTTCTTCGGATCTCAAGCTTCTATGACTTTTAATGAAGATAATCATAATTTCGATATGATTTTAATTGAACCCATGCTCCACGCAACCTTTGGCATCTACAAAACGATATGTCAGAAGACATTTGCATCAAATTCGTGTCAGTTCAGTTATATGCAACCTTCTGCGTTGATTTAAGTACATAAAAAGTGATCGAACATGTTTTTTTCACTTGCGGTGGTTTTAGTCAAAATGCATATACATAGCCATATCTGGATTTGAACGGGAAACTTTCTATATGATGCAAGCAAAAGATTTAATAGTCAATCAGAATGTACCGAATGTAAATAAAAAATTAAAATTGCATTGCTGAACGAATACATCTGCTTAATATTTTATATAGTAATACTTTCGGTTATGGTCGAGTAGCTATTAGACGAATTGAGCGGATTATTTCCTCAAATTTCAGTAACTTTGTCTCACCAAAGATAACTCATTTACAAAAGTGTTTTTCAAATTTGTATGTGTATCATCAAAAATCATGAAAAAAATATAACTAAGGATAACTTGTTAGCAATTTTATACCCGTACTCGAAGATGTAGATGGGTAAACTAAATAATTCAAAATAACGGGATTGTGAACAATGCATTCATTCAAATTTATTGACCGGGTCAAAATATATATTCTTGCCAGCATGCCTATCAAGTGGATGAGCCTGTCTGAATCGGCCGTCTGTCCGTCTGTCCGTCGATCATCGAATCGTCCCTTTGCTCGTTAAAGGTTGGTCAACATCGTCTTTTTTCCAGTCTGCCATGTATTCTCACTGACTGGCCTGGGGTCCTTCTGCCCCGTCGCGTGTATGCCCCCATGGGACTGCGCACATCTGTCAGGGGCCACAGACTCAATAGCTCGTACCTCCGAAAATTCAGAATCATAGGAGCTTCCTAAAGATCTCCTTTCCCCGCGGTGGGTTTCGGATCAACCCATATAGCCACGGAAGGCAAATCACCGAAAAAACGAAAGCCGTTTCCCCACCAAAAAATATGTCGATTTGGTTTTGTATTTTTGGTAGTGGACTCGAAGATGACCTGGATGGTTAGATGATGACTCGTCCAAACCTGAATCAAATTAATTCAAAATTTCGCCCGGCTTGACGAAGGCAAAAAAGCCGAAAATCTGCCTTTGAAGATAGAAAAAAATAAAATTCTGTTTGTCGATGGTTCCCATCATCCCAATCGTCAATTTCCGAATTTGGTTCATTTTCGGGTTTGTAATTGTGAGCTGACAAACCTCAAATGAGCACTTTCAGGGTTTGCGGTCGCACGTTCCTCACGCGTTAGAAAATAAGGACATTTTATTAGGGTTATTCTCCGACTACTTGCCCAACTGTTTTTTCGTCACAACGGACACACCCTTAAACATGCTTTTTAACCCTATGCCAGAGTTTGAACTGAAACTTTGACCATAAATGTTGTCATCTAGCCTAAACGACCATCTGGAACACAGTCAAAAATTAACTCTTAAATGAAAAATGTTAAAACATTTTTAAAATTCCATTTGGAATGACCATTGCCTACTCACCTAGTTACGGGCCAAAAAACGCGTTCGAATCTGAACGTACGGAGTCGCTCATATGAAAACGCATTTATACCCGCACTCAGTCAGTACACATGTGGTTTATTTTAATTTTTAAATGTTTTTTGTGGTAGCAACATTTGTTTGATTTCCGACCATATACATCTACATTCTTTATCAACAATCAATTTCACGTACACCCCAAAAATCCGAATGTCCGTGTCCGTTTGTCCGTAGCATAAAGATATAGATTGCCTCGAAAATTAAAATATATCATTGTTAATGCATTCATTTTTCAGACTGATGTATTCTCTCAAATTAAAAAAACTTTCAAAATTTTGAAAATCCCAATATGCCTGGATTAAACCAAATTTACGCCTAAGTGGTCCGTAATTTTCAATACTGCATTTTTCGTTTTTTCCAGAATAAAATTGGGAGCCTATATCTATCAGGGCGGTTATCTGAATCGGAATTTGATCATTAAAATAGCCACAATTCAGAAAGTAATGTACGAAAAACTTGACTCCATCCCTTTCGTTGCTCTAGCAAAAATCGACGCTCGTGATTTGGTTTTTTTCATTTGTAAACTGGAACTCAAATATTACTATAAAACTAGGCCAAGAAACAATTTTTGGTTTTGACTCCTGTATGTTTTACCTAAACTTATTGTATTTATATTTATTCGATCCGATCCGATTCAATTTTGAAGATAACAATACTATGCAGTTTTGTAAATGATTCTGCCATATCTTTCAGAATCCCAAATTTTAAACAGACCGGATCATTATTTTTTGGCGGAAGTCAAATACACGAAAGCAGCAAACATTTTCCTTGGAGTGAGAACATCAATACCAACCTTTTAAATTTGGCTGATCAAGTTGCGCTGCATAGCCATCGAGCAAATGAGTGAAAAACAAGACGGACGGACAGACATTCTATATCGACCTCGGCTATTGATGTGATCAAAATATATATCCTTTATGGGGTCGGAAACGCCTGTTTCTTTGTCCAAACATCCAAAACTTTACCACAAATTTTTTCATTCCACATAAAGGAGTACGGGTATAACTACTGATGTGCATTTTAAAACTGCTCTTATTCGAAGTACTGTACAAAATTCATCGCACATTTTAATGCTATCATTTGCGGTTTTTTTTTAATGCTGTTTTTCGGGTACATTTTTTTACAGTAATTTGCGTTAACGGCGGTTCTAAATGTTTTTCCATTCTTAAAGTTTATTGTGCTATCCAAATGGATAGAAACTGTATGGCTTTAGCATACCGTTCCCGAAAATATTAATCGTTGAAACGACAAATTATAATTTTTTCACGGTATTCAGGTAATCAAATTTTTTCTATCATGATTTCGAATGATTTCAATTGAAACCACATCAACCTTATGGCACAAATACTCCATCGATATTCAATTTTTTTATCAAAAAAATATTCTTAGTTGGAAATGGAAAATTCCTCAAAACCAGGCTTTGAATCGATGATAAGACTTTATGAATATATATACTACTAGCTGACCTCGAACTCTGTTCCAAAAATAATAAATGATGATTCTTTAAAAAAGCATGATTTTGGAATTTATGTGATTTTTTAAATCCCCATAAAATTTTGCAAGCTGAAATCTTTCACGGCAAGTATTTCAAACGATATCAGGGAAAAAACATCGAACGATGGTTCCATTGGAACATCAACGCCGAATCGACTATGGGAAAAACGGTCGGACTACCACAAAAGTCAAAAAATGGATTTTATCGTCGACAATAGTTGATTTGTTCCATATTCGCCAATTATTCGAAATTAAGACACATCGAAAAGTCATCCAGGAGAATGGTCAAAGAGTATGTTTCACGGCTTTTCATGTTGTTCAACGTTCTCAAACACCCAATTTTCCGACAACATTTACCTGACCATTCAGTACATTTTTTGCTGCCAAAGCGATCCGTTTGCACAAACATTGCTTTACCGGCGAAGCCTAAAATTATTATACTTTGACTGATTCATCGAAAATTCTCCTGGTTATACAGATTGCGTTTTACTGATTCTCTTTGGTCGTATGGTAAACAATTCATTTGTGAATGATGAATGGTACTATTTGGCTGTTGGTGATACAAATTAATGGGCCATTAAATTTTTGAGTCAATAGTTGAGTGTTAATCTACAGTATTTCCAACATATCGCTAAGCATTTGAAGAACTGAATTTACTAGAAAACGATACCCATTGGGATACGACAATCGTTGAAGAATTATCTTTTGCATCTCCAAGTCAGATACGCACATTATTTGTTATCATCATTTCGACATGATTTCATCGAATGATTTCTAATTTGGATATAAATATTTTTTGATATGTCAGAAGACATTTTACATCAAATTTGTCACAGTGCAAGAAATCCCGACCTTCAGATGAATGAGGAGATCTTGATTATAGACATGTGTTACCTGTGCGGCGAACTACCATCTTGCCGTGATGAAATGTTTAGTAACGCTGCTGGACCCCGAGAGTTATTGTGGCGGCAGCACATGCTGCCAGAAGGGCCACCCAAATTCGGGCAGGGCAAGATATGCGTCAAGCCAAGAGTAGTTTCACCCTGGCGGTAGGGTTAAAACGCATCGTTCAATGGGAATGTCCGTTAACGAATTAAACAGTTACGGTGCAGGGAGTCGGAGACCCAGTACCGGCGGTGATTGGGGGTGCGAGCGCAGGCCCCGGCGTCGATATCCTGCGACTGGGGTAGGAACCCCGAGTTGGCAGTGGAGAGCTTGGCCAGCAGCTCGTGTAATGCCACAAAAGCGAGAAGAGGATCCGCAGGCACGATCGAGGATCTGGAACCGGGAACCAGCGACGGAAGCTTCGTATTCACTGGACCCTCAGTGTCGGAGGCAGAGTTGGCCAAACACTTCTGCTATCTTTGGATAGAGCGAGGAGCTGCCGAAATTTTAGCCGCAAGTCGCAAGGTTCCCACCATCCAGGTCGAATCGAGTCCACTACCTGGGACGGAGGATGTGGTTCAAACCCGACGCAAAACGGCTTTTGGATACAGGGCATCGGTGAAATTACCTCACGTCGGTATGAGCTTTTCTTAGGTGACGCTGGACTATTTTAGGAGGTTGTTGAGGAAAAGCACGAGCAGAACGTGCGGAAATAAATAGCGGCTGAACGGAGTCGCCGCCGTTAACGCGACACCAGTCCCCCAAGCGTACACGCGACGGTGGCAGAGGATTTATGCCATCGTCTTCACCGTCAGCAGCAGCTTAAACGAAGACGATAACATACCAACCCTCATCTCATCGTCATGCGAACCGCGAGGGAGAAAGGGGAAGAAGGTATCTGGGAAGCAGAGGGAGAAGACCACACCTCAACCGCAGAACACACCGAAAGGAACTTGATTCAACGCCCCTGTACAGAAGGCAACGGTCTAACCGACTGGCCGAGAGCCAAGGTTCATTTTAAATTGTGGACAACGTGACTCCGTAAGAGCTTCCGAGCCGAAGAAGGCGAAACCAAGGACATCCTGACCAACCTAGAGCACCGCATGAGCTGCAAACAAGACGGATTAATGACCGAAGACGGAAGGAAAAACATGGGACGCTAATTGGCTGAAGGCGGAAATCGGAGATCCTTCCCGCCATGAAGGATGCCACTTTTTGCACGCGCAATAACCCGTTTGTTTGCGAGTTCAAGTTGTATTCTTTTATAAGGAACTTTTGTAGTTTCTGGCCTTCTCAGAAACTTTTGAGTTTCTCAAAACTTTTTGTGAACTTTGGGGAGCGGCTTAATTCGTGCAAATTTCGATGAGAGTTCCAGGAGAACGATCATGAAGGTGTGGATTCCTCCCCCTTTTTGCGGATGAGGACACACTTGTCCTGATCAAGGCACAGAACCGATCCTGGGAACGTCGGACTGACCATCACACGGGCGATCTACTGGAGACAAGATCCAACGGCAAGGAAAAAGGATCAGTATTGGTGAAAGCCTTGCCAAACTCCTTTGAAAAGCCAGGCCGCATATCTTTTGGTATGGGTTCACTGGCGGTAAAAAATTTAACATGTAATACACCCCAGGTCCTGAACAGCATGAATGTGGTGGGTGGTGCAGATTCACTCATCAATTATCATCGGCGGACCTGTTGCGGTTTATGGACGAAGGCGGTAGACGGCCCCTATCCAGTTGAACCCTGGACCGTTAAGGGGGGGGGTTCGGGGACTGAACGGTCGCGGATACCGCCTTCTCGTTACACCCCGCTGGGTAAGCTAAGAACCTGTTGCAGTTTCGAGAAGCGAGCTTAATGTTTGTTTTCTTGCAGGTTGGGATAATTACCCAACGTGGCTATTGAGAGGAAGGACGGGAAAAACCTATTCCTGGCCTCGGCATACCTGCCGTATAAGGAAGAGGACCCACCCTCGGAGGATGTCAGGCCCCTAATCCACCAAGCGGAAAGAGGGCCCCGACATCGTCCTAGGATTGATGCGAATGCCCACCACTCCCTTTGGGGAAGCACGGGCACAAATTCCAGAGGAGAGTCACTGTTCAAGTACATTTCTGTCCACAAAATCTTGTTGTGTGCAACCCCCACCCCACCTTCCGCAACAAGAACCGTGCAGAGGTTATTGATATAACACTTGCCCGGACGGTGACTCCCCTAACCATTGATGATTGGCATGTGTCCGGTGAGTGCACCTTCTCGGACCACTACAGGATAGTGTTCAGCATCAAATGGAACAGAGAAAGCCCAAGGCCTACCGCAATCCCAAGCGGACGGACTGGAGCCTCTCTCCGCAACCGTAAAATGCACTACCCTCCCCCACCGGACCGGAGGAACATCCTTCAAACGGAAGCACTAGAGGAAACGGCTCAGAATGTCACTAAAGCCCTGCAGGGGCCTTCCTTGAAATGCGCCCGATCAGCCGACCTCCAAAGTCCAACCGCAATCCGTGGTGGACGCGGGAGCTGAAACGAGAATCAGGAGGGAGTCAAGGAGGCTCTTCAACAAAGTGGCAAACACACAGAAAGCTGGGACGAATATCGTCGCTGCTTTAACACCTACAGGAACACCTGTGGAAGGCGAAAAGGGAGTCTTGGGCTGCCTTCTGCGATGCCATAGATGGTACCACCGAGGCCTCAAGGCTTCGACGGGTGCTATCAAAGGCGCCAACACCTGGACTGCTCCGCAACCAGGATGGTGGTGTCTTTGCAGAAAACAAAGTCAGGAATCCCTAGAGCTCCTCATGAGCACCCACTTCGGATGCTCAGATGTTACCGCGACGAATCCAACGACATCAACGACACTGAGCCATACCGGGAGAGGACACTGAGGATCTCATACGTGACATTATGGCACCAGACAAGATTATCTGGGCCATTAAATCCTTCGGTCCCCTAACACCGGGGCCGGATATATACGACCAGCCATGTTGCAGGCAGCTTGCCCCCCCTACCATGGCTGAAGAAAATCTTCGAAGGATGTCTCCGAATTGGGTACGTCCCCAAGCATGGAGAGAGGTGAGAGTGGTCTTCATCCCCAAGGCCGGGAAGATAAACCATCTCTCCCCAACACTACGGACCAATCAGTCTTATCCTCATTTTTGCTGAAAACGATGGAAAGGCTGATTGATCTATACATAGAACCAAACTAAACAGACAAGTGTTCAGCGGAGCTCAGCACGCCTACCTCAAAGGGTAGATCAGTTAAGACCGCACTACACGAGGTTGTTAGGGAGTATCGAAAGGACTCTTAGCCATAAGAATATGCTTTGGCGGCCTTCCTAGACATAGAGGGAGACTTCCAACAACGTTAGGATCGAATGACCATGGCCGCACCCGACGGTAACCTTATGGCTGGACAACGTTCTCAGGAGCAGAACGATTGCGCTGGTCCTCGGCACCTCTCTTCAAGGAAGACGGTCAAGGTCACACGAGGTACCCCGCAGGGGGTATCCCTTATTAGTCCCAACGACTCTGGGAGGAGTGAAAAGGTTGTGGCCTAGTGATCTAGTGATCCTTCTTCTTCAATTGGGGATCTTCTGAATCTGCACTGGGAACGACCGCGAGTCGGCAAAAAACGGTCTGGGGCTTAACCCCCAAAAGACAGAACTGGTGTCACGAAAATATAAGATACCAAATTTCAAACTACCAGCAATTGGTGGAACGACGCTTGAGTTATCGAAAGAAGCCAAGTATCTTGGTGTCATCCTAGACTCCAAAACTCTCCTGGAAGAGAAACACGGAGGAAAGGGAAAAAAAGGCAATGGCTGCTTTTCTACATTTGTGGAAGACCTTTGGGCGAACATGTGGCCTACAACCGCACATCATCCATTGATGTACATACAGCGGTAATAAGACCCATTCTGACATTACCCAGAAGCTTGCGTGGTGGAAAGCGGCCAACACCAAATCCCACCTAGAGAAACTCCGTAAAGTTCAGCGGACAGCATGCCTTTGGAGTCACCGATCCCCAAATCCACCCCACAGGCTGTCGGACACCATGCTAAACCTGGAACTCAAAACCCTAAGTGCATGGCCGAGACAGTGCCGCGAGGCTTTTCAACCGCGCGGTTCTTAAAGCCATCGCCTTTGGCGGCCAGCGCCACTCCGTAAGGAAAGAAAGTGGAACGGGCGAACGGGCGACTACTGTGTCTGGAGTTTTCATGGAAAAAAATTTTAAAGGACACATACCGGACAAGAGGAATGGACGCGTAACGCTGCCCTTGGACAGAACGTGCTATCCACTGACGGGTCAAAAGACATCTTCTCTCCTGAAAAACCAGCAAACCAACATATATCCCTAAGACTACCAGACTGGTGCAGTGTATTTCAGGCGGAGATATACGCAGTATGGCAAGCGGCAAAGTTGATACACACCTTGGAGATACCTCAGAGAACATAGCAATCTGTCTTGACAGCCAAGCTGCTATCAAAGCCCTGGTTTCCTCGTGCAAAACCACGAGCAGACTCGTACGTGACACAGTGGACGCTAAAACCATATCGGAGCGCACTCAATCACACTCACGTGGGTCCCGGGTCACACCGACATCGCGGACAACGAGAGTGCGGACGAGTGTGCCAGAAAGTGGATCGGCCAAGCCACTGGCGGACGCAGTCAGCGATATACTGAGGGCACTATGAGACATCATCTCGCAGATGATGGGTCGACAGAACGGATCAGACAGAACGCAACACCCAACTGTGAGATCTCACACCAGCTCTGGTCCCACTATGACCCTAAAACGCACCAAGACTCTTCTAGGTTTCAGGAAGAGTCAGGTGCGAACACTGACGGGACTATAACGGGGCACTGTGTCATAGCCACATGGCGTACAGATTGCCCCACCGCTGACTTCCCGCCGCAGCTGCAGGGACGAGGAGAAATAGAGAGCATCCAGCACCTTCTCTGTGGTCCACGCACTCATGGAAAGGCGTCACCGAATACCGGTAGCGCCTTTCACGAGACTTGGATAGCCTGGCAAACGTATCACCTCTAGAGAGGCTGATGCTCTTTATTGAGTGTCGGTAGGTAATGCGAAGCCTCCCTAGGCATCGGACGTAATCCCATGACGAGTGTGGGCATCACAATGGGAAGTTCTTGCCTCCGAGGTCACCTCGACTTCGGTGGAGCAGCCTATAAACCTAACCTAACCTATCGTTAGGATAAACTTGTCGATAAAACAATTTGGATTCATCGGAGGCCGGTTAACAATCGGAACAATATTGCTTTTCGTTGCTTTTAAGCGCACAAAATGAGCTGTTGAGGCGCCAAATGTGCTGTAGGTGGAGGGAGCATATCTTTGTCGATTTCGTAGAGTTAAAAAACATTTTTATATTATAAAGAAAAGTGATGCAGTTACGGAAGAAAACTAACTAATCGGTGTTGCTTAAAGCTGAAAATTTCCAACCGCCGCACAGTGGGGTGAGAGAGACTAAAAGTGACGATTAATTCAACCGTCAAAAATTTGACCATGTTATAATTTTGTATTATGTATTTGATCTATAAAAGTACAATTCATTAACTTTTTAGAGTATTCCGTAGAGTATTTTTTATTTTTTACATTATTTTATTTAAGTCAATTTTCCTAATATTCGGTTTTTTTACAACAAAAATAGCAATTTCATAAATTTTAACGCTGAAATTTTTCCCTTTATCTATCCCTTTATATTCATGGAGAAAGCTATTTTACCTGAAATGAAGAATAATTTTTTTATCGGTTTATTATTTTTTTTTAAATTATTGTCTGAAAATGCATAAAAAAAAATAAATTTTTTGTAAATATCCTTTTCGAAAAGAGGTCCTGACGTTTTTTGCCTTTGAAATAAAAAAAATCAAACCAATGAAAATTCAAAAATTAAGAACAAATAAATTTGTTTTCATACTTAAGGTGGTGCCTCCATTTTATAATTAAAAAAAATTAAATAATACATACATATATATTTTGATTTATCCGATCGATATCAAACCTGCACGGAATTTTCAAATTGTCGCCTATTCTATAAACTTTGCTGGACGCCGAAACATTCTCGATTTCATAATACATGATGGCTTAACAGTCTATTTTTCCTTGAAATGTGTGAGATACGTGGAATGCAGCGTTAAAAAATTATTTTTCCGTATTATTGTTCTATGGGAAACACTGATCTTCAGAACGGGGATCTTCAAGTAGAAATGTAGAAGGCGACGGCGTAAATCTTCTCACTTGCAACGTGTTTCCAAGTTAAACTTTTTTCGAAACTGAGACACATATATTTTTAAATACCATTGAAACAAACGAGCTAGCTTTAGACCAAAACACAATTAAAAGCGGTCCATTTTTTACACATTTACTGAAGAAACGTATATTTGCTTTATACACGCTCAGTAAGACAAGTCACAATAACACGTTTTACTTTGTGTAAGACTATATTTACATACGTTCGATAAAGCTATCCAGCTTAAAACTGTTTTTATTAATCTAAAGCTTTTAAATTTTGACAGACACTAATTAAAGGCTATTTCTCAAAGCTTACAGTTGACCAAAACAGCTCACCGAAACAGGTGACCAACACTCATAAAAAAAACAACTTGCTGTTTTGAGATTAACCGCCCAACTTTGAATTCAAATAACTCTTGGGGCAGAAAAGGGCACAAAACCCCTTGGTGGGACACTTTCTAAGTTGATATGTACACATAAACTAAAAAAGAATGGTTACCAATTTGGTTACGTTTGAAAAACTTTTGCCTATCAAAAGATCAAAAAGTACCTCAAAATAAACTTTTACAGGTACTTTTATTAAAATACATTCCCAATATTTACTAAAAATTTTCGATTCAAAAAATTTACGAAAATTGTAAAGGATTCCCAAATTTATTTCGACCATTTTCTCAAAAAAAAAAAAAATTGCATTTTTTTGCGTGAAATTTGTCATCAACAAAAACGTGACAAAAAATAAAAATTTTCGTATTTCGAAAAATAAAAACACAAAGTTTCAACTTTGACGTCACATTGTTGGTGGTATCTATTAGACATAGGGCCATAATTTTTTTTTTCACTCCCAATGCAGAATTTTATGTACTTTCACTTCATATATTAATTTGATTCCGCAATTCCAAAATTTGTATTTTGAATTAATCGTCACTTTTGGGGTCTCACCCAGTGTTAGCGCCGGTTAAGGGCACCAAGCCTCAGATGAGGCGTTTAGAAAACGAATGTTACGTTCAGCCAATGTTAGCTTGAAGTCGAGATACCAGCCATTAAATTCCATATAAATCATAAT
>CM019042.1:19089113-19168591 GCA_009664405.1 Drosophila bifasciata | reverse complement strand
AGCGAGTGGAACCGATGTTTTCGATATGGTTTTCTATTGTGTGGCTATACTAATGATCCGAATCTGATTCAGATTTGGATTTCCGTTATCTTTAAAATTGTGGACACCCACAGATGTGCGCTGTCTGTGGGGGGCGGAAGTGGGCGCCTCTAGTAGTGAGATATTACATCAGTACTGGAAAAAAATGTGGTTTGCTCTAGCTTTTTATAGCCTCCGAGCAATGGACGACCGCAAGACGGACGACAGTCCGCCAGACAGAACAGAACATGGCTATATCGACTCGACTATTGATGCTGATAAAAGAATATATATACTTTATAGGGTCGGAAATGATTCCTTCTATTTTACACAAATCCCCTCTTACCACAAATACAAAAAACCCTTTTACTCTTCGAGTACTGGGTATAAAAATGAGACAGAACGTTAACGCGACACTACTTTTATACCAGTACTCAGTCGGAATGATTTATGTGGAAATTTCCACTGTTTTATCAGTTTTTACATTTAACATATTTTGCATGCATCTGTCATCTACATCGGTTCTCACATCACAGTTCTCAGTACACAGCACGAGGCAGGGTGTATGAGCGAGAGAGAGAATAAGTAGCGGGTATCATCCCGCGATTATTTTGGTGCCAGGGGTGGGCGATCATTTGATCATTGTGGCTATAATAATGATCTGATCTGAACCAGTTTCGGGAATCTGGTAGATATGATAATTCTTTCGTGGAGATAATCGATTGTTTGGTGGTCCATTGATATTGTTAGCAGGTGATTTCAGACTAGCATTGCCTATAGTCAAACAAAGGGAACTGCTGCTGATGAAATTAATGCGTGTTTAAAAATCTAATTTGTGGCACTCTGTTGTTAAAACACTTAGATTGACTACAAATGTACGTGTTCAATTGCAAAACGGTGCTTCAGCAGATGTGTTTTCCGACAACTGTTAGACATTGGTAATGGAATACATCCGTTTGAGAATTCTGGCTTTATAACGCTTCCAAATCATTTTTGCACTTCTGTGTCATCGAAAGAATACTTGATTCGGGTGTGTTTTCCAAATTTAGTACACAATTATAAAACCATGACTGGTTGGGGAAATAGCAATTTTGGCCGGAACATATAAAAGATGTCAATGAGATCAACGCATCTGTTGGGCAAATCACTTTGCCTTTGCTTAAATATATTAAGACCCTTACATTAAGACCCTAGAAATTGAACTATACTTTGAATTTATGTTAAGGCTCTTGGGGAAATGTTAAAACTATGCTCTTATACAAAACGAAAATTATGCTGGCAGCGGCCGCTCATGAAGAGGCCGACGCTGTAAAAATACAACTCACTTATATTCTGGAAGTCGCACCAGCGCACAAGTTTTTTCTGTCGGTCTGTCTGGTTCCCGTGTCTACCATCGAACAAATACTCGTGCCTAACGGCAAAGGGAATAGTTGTGGATCATTCATTTGCACAACCATTTTTTGGCGCCCCGGGTGGACTCTGGATTTGACACTGTAACTATGTAACTTGTAACTCGTTTCGTTGGGTATCTCCATTGGATATCATCCCTCGCTCGTGTTGTTGCAGTACCTGTGTTCTTCATTGGTGGCCCGCTGAAATCTAACATCGCTGCAAGGCCACTGCTGCTCATTGGAATTCCTGGTTGGTTTGAAATTGTGGGAGGGAATGCATCGGTGTTCAATCGACCCTCAACAAGTGCCACAGGTAGAGTAAAGTGCCTCTCGATGGATATTATATTAAAATGAATTCGTGGACAGACTAACGGCCTGTTAATAATAAAAAGTGAACAGAGCATTCGGCCCGTTATTTAGGTACGTTTGAGACATATGTACATATATTAAAAAAATATTTTTGTGGTGGAAAAAGTGACCACTGTACTTGTGGTCAACGACACCTCATAAGGAGCAATAGTTTCGCGCTCCAATTCTTACCGCTGCGCATCATTCCCCTTTTGCCCAGTCATCACCACCGATTTTCGTTTCTGCTTTGTGCTAACGGTTCTTGAAAAACACTTTCCTCTATGCTGCGCAGTTCTGTGCTCTCTCTCGTTCTTTCGCTCTCGCAACAGCCAACACAGCAACATAATCCCAACCCTGAAAGAGGCTGTCGGGTCCACAAGGGGCGCTTGTTGCTGCTTTTTCATTCGCTCTTCTTATCTATCGTCGATAAACGGCAGCATAGCCAAACGTAGCCATCAGCCAGCCAAGTGTTCAATTTGAGATCACTCATTCTATAATCTTTTTCTCATCGTTCGAGCTAACATAACCGATCACGTACTTGAGTGATTTCTCGCATCGTCTGTTCTCACCGTTCTTGAGGATTCCTAAAGATTTCTCGCATCATCTGTTCTCATCGTACTTGGTGATTTCTCGCATAATCCTGTTCTCATCGTTCGAGCTAATAGAACCGATCCGTACTTGAAAATTTCTCGCATCGTCTGTTCTCATCGTTGAATTTAGCATAGCCTAATAAAATCTGAGTGATTTCTGAGTGATATCTAGTGTTTTTGATAAACACTAAACCCTTTCTGGGGTTAAAAAGGTTCCAAATGCGTCTATAGAAAGACTGTATACCCCCGAAGAAACTATGTGTGAAAAATCTTGTATTGACACTTTCACACGATTACCCTCCGGTCGATTGCCAGTTTCTTTGCCATTCAAGTCAAGCCCGACATCTCTCGGTTCGTCGTTTGAGACAGCCATAAAACGATTTTTGTCTTTTAGAAAGGCGATTATGCCCAAAACCTGTCGGAAAGTGTTTATGGGTTTATGGAGGGGAATACCTGTCGCTAGGCCACATGATTACAATTGAAAATTCAAAATCCGGTAGAGCCGCATTGTTTCATAACGTATCAATGTGAGGAACGACCCCAAAGCACATCCACTAAGCTAAAAGAGTGTTATTCGATGCGTTGTGCAAAACTACGAGCCAAGTCGCGCTCAATGATTTACTCATGGTTGGAGCAACCATCCAGCCATACTGCCTTTATGCCGCGTTGCTGAGGTTTCGTTGTTGCAAACTCGCTCTTACAGCAGACATTACAAAAATCAAATCAAAAATCAAATCCAAGTTAACGAGGCGCAGCGAAAATTTCAATTAATTATGTGGAGACGGACAAACTCAAACCCTTTGCAAGTTTTCCGTCTCAATAAGGCTAACTTATGGCACTGCCAGTGCACCGTTTTTGGCTGTAAAAAGTTTTTTGAAGACACTATCTGAACGACTCTTGCCTCAGATTTTTATGTTGACGATCTTACAGAAGCGGACACGAAAGCTGAGCTAAAGATATTGCGTCAACAATTGGTTGAAATCCTAGAGCCAGCAGGATTTGTGCTGACGAAATGTTCTGCTAATTATCGACTAGATGAGAGTCAGCAAGAAAATCTTGTCATTTCGAATGGAGACCAGCAAGATTGTAAAACTCTTGGTCTGATTTGGAACCCACAAGCAGACGTTTTCAAATATTGTCCTAAAACCACAAGCTCGTCCGAAACCACAACCAAGAGAGCAATATTGTCTGTCGTAATACAGTCTTTTTCGATCCCTTGGGATGGGCTCCGATCGATTTCATTGGTTCAGGTAGGCGGTCGCCTATTAAATTCCCCATAGCCCATAATGCAAAGTTTCCTTTGTTAATGCCAACAAAGGGGGCGGGGCGAAATTTTGAAATACACTTGTTCGGGTATCACAGGAGTCTTGACAAAAAACTTTTGGCTGCTCTGGCTCTTATAGTCTCTGAGATCAGGCGACACAAAATACAAAAAACCAAATCGACTCATTTTGTTGTGTAGGTGCGAGCGAGAGGAGCAAAGTTTTTTCGCATGTTTTTTCTATTGTGGCTATATTAATGATCCGATCCGATTCAGATCTGGGCTCCTGATAGATATGGTCTTTCTCTATGATACTGCATTTTTAGTTTTCTGTTATATTCCAAATTGTGGCCGCAACAGATGTGCGTCCTTTTGTGGGGGCGGAAGTGGGCGGGGCGAAATTTTATAACATTTTTCTAGAACCCTGGGATATCACATCAGTCTTAAAAAAAATTTGATTGGTCTAGCTCTAATAGCTTTCGAGCAATATGAAAAACAAGACGGACGGACAGACGGGCACACAAAACGGACGAACGTACCATATATCGACTCAACCCTATTGATGCTGATCAAGAATATATATATACTTTATGGGGTCGGAAACGACTCCTTCTGTATGTTACACACATCCACTTTTACCACAAATACAATATACCCTTTTACTCTTCGAGTACGGGTATAAAAATAAAAATTAAAATAAGAAAACCTAGAATCTAGTTAACTTGTCCGTGTAAAAAAATATTATGTGCACGGAGACTATCTCTCCCCTTTTGAAAGACATCTCTCAACACACATGAATTAATTAATTATCCCAAAGTCCCTCATATTCCTTAAAGTCCATCTCTTTTTAGAATAAGTTAATCCATTTACGACTTTCATAAAACCTTTTCAGTGTTTACCTTGTGAAATTGTGGGGCTGCCAAGTCGGGCGAAATAGTTTGCGTATAGTTGAAATTAGTATTTTTAATGTTAGTAAATTTCTGTTGTTAATGTAATTTTTATGTTGAAGTATTTTTTTATGTTATGGTAAAATATCCATCAATACCATTCAAATGTTTTAAAGTAAATAAATTTAGGAAAGAATAAATTATGAAATTTACATGAGCAAGGAATTTAAATGAAAATGGAGTAAGAATTTAAAAGGTTGGGCGGGACGAAACAACGGAAACAGGAGAGGACGCCGGATGTATTTTTGGGAGTGTTCCAAGTGAAAAGCTCATGGAAGGGACAACTCGCTAGGGTCAAAAGAACACCCACTGACCCTACCTCAGCCTAAGAGAGTGCCAACAAGGACAAGATCAAATGTCAGCAGTGTCCAATATATGTTTTTCTGTTGTTTTAAATATTATTTTTTTTGTTAAGTCCGTCCCTGCCTATTGGGTCGAAAACACCCCTGACTTCCCCGAGCTAGCTGGGAGCGATAACAAATTCGGTAAAAAGCGGTTCATAACAAATGGCGCCCAATTAAAACGGAAGAATCGGGTTTTAAACGAGTGAAAAATTCCCAAAACAAAACCGATCCCGAAACTCAGTGAAAACTCAGGCTGGTCCGTAGGCCGGGAATGAGCCCGTTGAGGGGGCGCATTCAAAAGAAAGGCGTGCGGATCCCGGCTGGGTTGTGGTTTCAGGCATTTTCCGCGGCGAAAATTGTCCCCAACTTGTTGTCCAACTTGACACCGAGGCCGCAGAAGAGTTGACGCAAGGACTCGAGGGAGGCGATGATCTGCAAACCATACAGTAAAGTGTTGGCACTCCGGAAAAAGCAGAAACAATTAGCGAAACCATTAAACGGTCCACTCCCCGGCAGCAACCGTGTGTTGCTGGGATCTCAGGCACCCCAAAAATTGTATATCTGTAAAGAAAGATGTTGTTTGTTTATGTAGTTGTTATGGCTTTTCGTTTTGAAGATTTTTTTTTTTTTTGTAAATTGATTGAGGAATATTCACGAGGACTGAATATCCCCTCGCTAACATTTAAATGGATAAACAAGTTTAGAAGCAGGATTAGGTAGGTCTACGGAATAGAGTTTTTTTGGAAAAGGAGTTATTTATTTATTTAGTGCATTATTTATTTAGGAGAATAATTATTGTGTAGGTGTTTTCTTTATTTATTTAGATTATAAGCTATTTATTTATTTAAGCACTTGTGTAGTAATTCGCGTATTTATTTATTTATTTATTTCCGAGTCGGTCCTCAACGTATTTATGTTTTTGGTTGGATAGGGTAGATCGTAGGCAGAGCCGACATATAAACGTATATTTAGTTTACATATATTTATGCCAGGTGGCCTAGGAAGATAGAATATGACAGAGAGTTTGTTGAATGAACCATTCAGGAGTTGTTTTAAAGGGTCGGGAAAAACCAGGCGAAGCCCGGAAGTTACCAAGGAGATTTAAGCCGTACAACATGCCGACTACCAGCTCCCCTATACGGGAAATCTGGCAGTAAGCCGGAAAGGGCGTCGCAGGTGCCCGATTACGAGCACGCGATGCTGATGGGGACTGGAAGACCCAGAGAACGGAAAAGCACAGGCCAGGCAGCAACTCGGACAATCGTGAGCTGCCGGGAGAAATCAGATCGGCGGTGAATGTAGCGATAGCCCAGGCGCAAGAAACGTTCCGATCATCGATGGGCTAACAAATGGAAGCTCTCCGAGCCTCGCTGCAAGCGGACATGATGAACCACGACGTCGGGCATAAGCGAGGTGGTCGGCTCGCTGAAAGCGGGCGAACGCCTAGTGATGGTGACAGGCGAAACCGCGAGTCAAACCACACTAGTCTGGGAGGACTGCACGGGCATGCCCGTGTCGGAATTTATATTCCGATTAGAACATCTGCAGACGGTGTACCAGGTTGCGTGGACGGACGAGTTGAAGGCATTCCATACACTAGTCACGGGTCAGGCGAGGGACTGGTATTGGATGTATCTTCGGACAGTGGGAGTGCCGGACTGGCGAAACCTGAGGTACGGTCTCCAACAGCAGTTCCAGGGGCGACGGACAGAGTTCGAGCGAGAGCTGGAACTCAGGGAACGACGACAACGCCACGGAGAGTCGACGGATCAATACGAGATGCTGCTGCTGAAATCGAGGTTATTGAATACGTTTCCTGATTATGAACTAATAAGGATTATAAAATCAACATTAAAGACGCGATCTCACGAGTAATATACCCGATGCAGATTCCGAACCTTCAGAAGCAAAGCGAGGAATGTGCGGATGCCGAGAAGCTGCTGGCGACACGATGGACCAGGGGCGGTCAGGACCACGGAAGTAGCAGGCGCAGGAAGACCCCCAGAGTGCACGATGTGGAAAGTTCAAAACCACGAGCTGGAGGAGCAGACGGAGACGCTGGATGCCGTTTACAGGGCGAAGGAGCCTGGGAACGATCGCTCGCAGCTTAAGTGCTGGAATTGTGCACAGCCAGGGCATACGTACTTCGAATGCGAGTCAGTGGTGCGGAACATATTTTTTCTACAATTGTGGTCTGGCCGGGGTAATCCTCCCGAAATGTCCGAAATGCCGACCGGAAAACGGAAAAGGAGCACGACGCTACGGGAGGAGTCGCGTTCCAAGTCGCCGAGAAGGATGAGCCAATAATTCCGTCCTCCACCGTCCTCCACTGCAAAGTTAGCTTTAGATAACATACCTATAAGTAAGCAGAAAAATATTTATAATACAATATGTAAGGTAAATCAAGCAACATTACCTGCGGCAAGATGGTCCGAGCGCGAGCCGTTGGAAGAAAGGCAGCGGCGGTATAAAGAGTCCAGGAAGAGGATTAATAATGCTTAATTAATGCAATACGATCGGCAATACGGTAGGACGATAGACCATTTGCGTGCGTTTGTCTGGGCCCGAAGACATTGATGGGACTGCTGGATACAGGGGCATCAGTGAGCCTTCCTGGGAAGAGATAGCACACCTATAAGTAAGTCGAAAAATATTTATAAACACAATATATAAAGGTAAATCAAGAATCGGCTCTGTTTAGATGCGCGAAAGTTAAATACTTTGACGGTCAAAGATGCTTACCCACTACAGAGCATCGGGTCGATCCTGAGCCGCGTAGACCTGAAGCACGCCTTTTGGCATATAGACTGGTGCCCGGAGAGTCGGACGTACACGTAATTCACCGTACCAGGCAGACCACTCTATCAATTTAAATCGATGCCGTTCGGGTTGTGTAATCGAGGCAGCGATTATGTAGATTGATGGACCGGGAGATTCCACAGCGACTCCGGAACCATGTATTCACGTACTTAGACGACTAGCTGGTCATTTCCCCGGACTTTCGAAGAGCATGTGAAGCTGCTAGAGCCCAGCATCGTGTCTGAATACGGCCAACCTGACGATAGGGAAAAATAAGTCCAGGTTTTGCTATAAATACCCAAGTACAGCCAAGGGTACATCGTGGGCGACGGCGTACTAAGAACCGACCCGGAGAAGGATCTCCGATCACGCGGATACCGTGCCGACTAGCGTCAGGCAAATCCGAAGATTTTTGGGAACCGCGAGATGGTATGGGAGGTTTATCCGGAATTTATCCGCCCTTTCGGCTCCTCTCACAGACTGCCTGAAAGAAAAGGACGATTTGCGCCATCAACTGGAAGCAGGTGGAGTCATTCGAGGTTGAAGAAGGCACTCACCAATGCTCCCATGTACTGCACCACCCGGACTTTAAACTGCACTTTTTATATTCAGTGTGATGCTGCCCACGTGGGGATCGGAGCTTGGGCGCCTTCCAGAAAGCACGCTGTTCAGAACACCCTGTTGCGTTTTTCTCGGCGACATTTAGAGGCGCACAGCTCAATTAAAGCGTGCCGGAGAGAAGGAGTGTTTGGTCGCAGTGAGGGCAATTGAGAACTTTCGGGCGTACGTGGAGCTGATGCCATTTACGGTGATTACAGACCACGCCAGCTTGCAGTGGTTGATGCGGTTCAAAACCTGGAGGGGTGGACTGGCGAGGTGGTCCCTAGCGCTGCAGGCGTATGACTTTAAAATAGAGCATCGCACGGGGAAGGATAACGTCGTCGTGGACATGCTCTCGCGCCCGTTTGAATTAGATGCGGTGGATTTCCTGGAGTTGGAGACCACGGCATTCGAGGACGAGGAATACCGGAGGAGAGTGGAAGCAGTGGCGAAAGATGAGGAGCTGTTTCCAGACCTGAAGGTAGGGGAAGGAATGCTGTTCCGGCGCACGCAGTTTGCTCATCTCGGCTGCGGCAGTGGTACTACTGGTCCCGAATGACAGTGGAGGCTAAGGCGTACGTCGCGGAATGCGAAACCTGCAAACAAACAAAACATTAGACGCAGGTTAATCGACCATTGATGGGGGCCGAGACCGGGACCAAAAGGCCGATGCAAAAGGTTTACCTGGATTTCCTGGGTCCATATCCGAGGAAAAGAGGAGGGAATGTGGTCATTCTGATCGTACTCGACAACATGTCCAAATACGTATGGTTAAAGGCCATGGGGAAAGCCACTTCAGCGGACGTGATCCAATTCCTGCATGCGGAGGTTTTCATAAGTTTGCGTCCCGGAAACGGTGCACACCGACAATGGAAAGCAGTTTGTGTCGGCCGAATTCACGCAGTTCTTGAGGAAACGGAGCATTACGCATGTGAAATCTGGCAACTATGCACCACAGGCAAACGCGGCAGAGCGGTGAATCAAACGGTCCCAGCGACCATCCGGACCTACGTCAGCGAGGACCACACACGGTGGGATGAGAAGCCGCCCGAGATACAGTGTGCAGCAAGGAGTGCGACACACCAGAGCAACGGGACGCCGCCGTATTTCGTACTGTTCGGGCAATACATGTTTGCACTGAAGCGGACGGGACTACAAGCTGACTCGAAAACTGGGAGCCCTGAACGCCGCCCTAGTATCACTGGTGGCGAGGCAGGACCAGCAAGAAATAATCAGAGAGGAAGTTCGCCGGAACTTGTATCTGTCCTACGAGAAAGGGAGAAAGCAGTACGATCGGAAGGAAGGCAAGGGAAATTCGATACTTACCTGGGCAGGAAGTGTACAAGCAGAACTTCACTTTGAGCAGTTTCAAGGACAACATCAAGGCCAAAGTTAAGCCCGAAATATGTGAAGTGCAGAGTGATCCGAAGTATAGGAAACAGTTTGTATGAACTGGAGACGCTGAATGGCACCCGCCTGGGAGTGTTCCATGCTAAGGACTTAAAACAGTAGCCCGGGTATCTCAGTCGTTGGAGCAGGAAACTCGTAGTGTCAGGGTGTGGGCGATGGGACTACGTTTGGGCTCAAAACCGAAAGCCGCCTTGGTTTTGCACTTCCGCTTCGACGGCAGGACCTGGAAAACGAAAGTGAGGTGTTATGGACGGCTTGGGAGAGAGCCGATAGTTAGAAGTGTTGGAGAAGGAGCAGAGACAGCGGCCTCTACTGTGGATCCTGAAAACTTTAATCAGGGATGCATGGAGAGGTTTGCACGGGAAGAGAAAAGAAAAACGTGGACGGAAAGAAAAAAGAAGAGAGTTTCCGGAGAAAAAAGAAAAGAGGAGAGTCGCATGCGCACCCGTGAAAAAATTTGTGAGAGAAAAAAAAAAAGTGCAATAAAAAGAAGGAAGACCCCGAAGAAGTGCTGGATCAAGACGCCGGCGGGACATCCATCATCCGAGGCCGAGTACGGGGCACCGTCCACGCAACTAGAGAAGGAGCCACAAACGCAGAGACGACGGCGCTGGAGAGGAGGATCGCGGGTGCAGCCGCAGTCTCACGACGAGGACGCCGAGCTCCAGAAGCAGCACCGGTACTGGCCAGGCCGAAGGCACGCTGCAGGAGGAAGGCAGCAGAGGAGTGGTCACCGACGTTTACCCGCCAGCAGACAGGATCCGGAGGATCCCACACCCATTACATCCACACCCATTACATTCATCCACCCACATCACAGTCATCAATACACGCCATACTCATTCACACACAAAAAACCACAGCACGTATAACACATCACCCTTCATATATCCATACACTTAACATTGATCCGTAAATCCTCACATACATATATCTCACCCCTTAACTCGCCTATACACTTCACACTCAAATTCTTAATCCTTTATTCACATTTACCGGAAGATCACACACGCTAAAACAAAATAAAAAAAAAAATTAAAAATAAGAAAAAACCTAGAATCTAGTTTACTTGTCCATGTACAAAAATATTATGTGAAAGAAGACTATCTCTCCCCTTTTGAAAGACATCTCTCAACACACATGAATTAATTAATAATCCCAAAGTCCGCATATTCCTTAAAATATCTCTTTTTAGAATAAGTTAATATTTACGACTTTCTAAAACCTTTTCAGTGTTTACCTTGTGAAATTGTGAGATGGGGCTGCCAAGTCGGGCGAAAATAGTTTGCGTATATAGTTGGTATTAGTATTTTTTTTTTTTTAATGTTAGTAAATTTCTGTTAGTAATTTTTATGTTAGTATTTTTTTATGTTATGGTAAAAATATCCATCAATACCATTCCAAATGTTTTAGAGTAAAATAAATTTAGGAAGAATAAATTATAGAAATTTACATGAGAAGGAATTAAAATGAAAATGGAGAGGAACTCGGATGTATTTTTGGGAGCGTTACAAGCGAAGCGCTCATGGAAGGGAGGGACTCGCTAGGGTCAAAAGAACACCCACCACCACCGCTTAAGAGAGTGCCAACAAGGACAAGATCCAAATGTCAGCTGTGTCCAATATATGTTTTTCTTTTTTTAAATATTATTTTTTTTTAAACCGTCCCCTGCCTATCAGGTCGAAAACACCCCTGACTTCCCCCTAGAGCTAGCTGGGAGCGATAGGCAGGATGGTAAAAGGCGGTTCATAACAAACTCCAGGCCATTGGTGGTCGATAGCGTCAGTCCCAACGAATAAGGTGCTGACTCCCGCTCATCTACTAGTCGGCAGAATGCTAGTTTCGCTGCCGCCCGAATCAGAGCTTCCCAGACCAGACAACAGCCTATCGCATCTGCAAACGATGGCAGCTCGAGGGGAAGTCAGTCCGGAGGGTCGCCAATCTGGAGCCAGGCAGAGTGGTGGCAATCCACGAGGACAAGGATTGGCACAGGATTGCCACGAGGCAATCCATGCTCACAAATGTGGCTCACAGGAATAGTGGAGGACGCAATCCCAGGAACCGACATCCATCGATTGGCGCCGATTCCAACAGATTGAAACCTATAGGCTGTCAACGCGGCCGATGTTGAGGCAAATCACTTGCCTTTAAAATATATTAAGGCCCTTACATTAAGACCCTAGAAATTGAACTTTACTTTGAATTTATGTTAAAGCTCTTGAAATGTTGAAACTATGCTCTTATACAAACGAAAATTATGCTGGCACCGGCCGCTCATGAAGAGGGCGACGCTGCAAAATACAACTCACTTATATTCTGAAGTCGCACCAGCGCGATAAGTTTCTCTGTCGGTCTGTCTGGTTCCCGTGTCCACCATCGAACAAATACTCGTGCTTAACGGCAAAGGAATAGTTGTGGATCATTCGGATTTGCACAACCAGCATCTATTTTGAATTCCATCCCAGGAGAATGGTTGCGTATAGGTCGATTGATACAATTATCAATCAAGATGATGTTGTAAATTATCCAGTCAAATTTAAATTCATTGATTTACCTTGCCGCCATACTATTTTACAAAGTAAAAGTTGAAGCCACCATAATTATGCTACGGAAACTTAATCCACCAAGATCTTTGTAATGGTACAAGACTTGCTGTGAAAAAAGTTATGACTAATTTTCTTGAAGCAACTATTTTGACTGGGAAATTTTGAGGTGAACACGTTTTAATTCCGAGAATTCCGATGATTCCGACTGACATGCCATTTTGATTTTTAACGACTTCAATTCGTCTTGCTTTTTGGTATGACTATTAATAAATCAAAAGGACAGTCGTTGCAAATTTGTGGTTTTAAATTTGGAGCATCCGGTATTTTCACATGGTCAACTGTATGACTCATTATTCATTGTACCGACGGCAAACATAAAATATTGTTTATCACAAAAGAATTGCAATAAATAAAATATGTTTTCACATCAAAATTATCATTGTTGAATTTCGATGAATTACTAAACATGGAATAAGTAAGCAGCGAAGCTCGCAGGATTTCTATTATTTTTATAGTTATAGTTGTTTTATGTGTAGCCCTACAAATTCATACGAGAATAGACGTGCAAGTTACACGTTCCTTAAAAAAGTGAATTTTTCGGTAGAACCTGCAAATAACAACACATCAGCTGCTGGTCAATACAATTATAAGCTGCTTTCCAACATCAGAGAGCACTGTCAGCATATCTGACTGGAAAACGTGAGTACGAACGTAAACAACGAAAACGACAGCGCTAGAGGTAACATTACACAGCTGTTTTCGATCGAACTGCCACGTACGTTTTAAAAAGCTCGCGGCAGAGGGCGCTCACTAATAGTCCACCAACATTCTGCATAACCTCTGTTAAATCTTTGAGGGTCATTCGTTCTCTTTGTAGTTACCAGACGTGTTTTCTTCTTGTGCTCCGCTTCTTTTCTTTTTTATCTATTATAAACAACCGGTGTTTTGGCTAATACATTTACTAAATATCTTCTTAACTGATTTTCTATCCTAATCCGCGGGTGCATGCCTATTATCTGTGTAAAAACACAACGTATTTAATAAATTTGTGCATCGGTTAATTGTGTTTGTGTTGTTGCTTTCCGTAAGTACGTAAAACACATTTAGCCTATTGTTGTTTTTTTGAAACTTATGTCTATCACTCTCTCTCTATCACCCAAAACTTAAATTCTCCCATTCTCCTCGCTCTTGAAACATTCTGTGCAGTAGCGCTCTCACTCACGGCTGTTGCTGCAGTTTCTCTCTCAAATTTATACCCGTACTCGAAGGTAAAAGGTATATTGTATTTGTGGTAAAAGTGGATGTGTGTTACATAGGGGAAGGAATAACTTCCGACCTATAAAAAGTATATATATTCTTGATCAGCATCAATAGCCGAGTCGATATAGCCCTGTCTGTCCGTCTTTCTGTCAGTCCGTCTTGTTCGTCGCCCATTGCTCGAAGGCTAAAAGAGATAGAGCAACAAATTTTTTTTCCATACTGCTGTTATATCTCCTCCTGTTTCAAAATGTTTTAAAATTTCGCCCTGCCCTTCCGCCCCCAAAAGGCGCACATCTGTGGCGTCCACAATTTTAAACATAACAGAAAACGAAAACGCAGAATCATAGATAAAGACCATATCTATCAGGGGCCCAAATCGGATCGGATTATTAATATAGCCACAATAGAAAAAACATATCGGAAAACTTCGCTTCCTTCTCTTTCGCACTCACACAAAAAACCAGTCGATTTTTGTTTTCGTACAAATAAACGCCTGGATCTTAGAGACTATAAGAAGCTAAAAACAACCAAACTTTCTGTCCACACTCCTGTGATACCAAACCTGAACAAGTGTATTTTAAAATTTTGCCACGCCCCGCCCCACAAAAGACGAAGTCCCAATTTTGAAGATAAAAACGCAGTATCGTATGGAATGATCATATCTACCAGGAATTTGGTTCAGATCGGATCATTATTATAGCCACAATGATGAAATGCATTTTCGGCGAAATGCCCCACAGCCCCTTACACCCATTACAAAATATACATTTTTTTGAGTGTTGATAGCCGCTACTGATTCTCTCACACTCACACAATGCTCACACGCTCTGCCTCGTGCAGTCTACGTGTGTTTGTTGTGAGAACTGATGTAGATGTAGAAAAAAATGTAAAAATGTAAAAACTGATAAAACATTTTAAATTTCCACATAAATCACATGTCTACAGACGGAGTGCGGGTATAAAAATAGAGTCCGCGTTTACAGCGACTCCGCCGTTCTTTCTCGTTTTTTTACTATCTGAATTTAAAATGCTCTACGGCTTTTTACTGGAAAATTGTATCCAAAAGGGTTTTTTTTTAGGTATGGTATGAGCTGAGATCTTTTCCGCATTTAAACTTACCAGTGTCCAATGCTTTCCAATCTGCGCACATAACATTAAATTTTTATTTATGGTTTTTTGAACCAAATGAAGTGCATAAACCACAAAGTTCTCCTGTCAATTCTTCATTTTACCTTAGAAAACTTGAGTTTGGAAGAAACAGATCAACCTGTTAAGTCAGGGAGAATATATCCTGAGCCATTGGCAATCTTCAAAACTACAAATCGCGGGGGCAAGATGGTATCATACTTTTTCCGAGTGACCTCGACTTCGGTCGAGCACCTATAAACCTAACCTAACCTATCTCTTTTTTTAAATAAGTTAATATTTACGACTTTCTAAAACCTTTTCAGTGTTTACCTTACTTTTTGGTGTGAGATGGGGCTGCCAAGTCGCGAAATAGTTTGCGTATAGTTGTTATTAGTTTTTTTAAATGTTAGTCAATTTCTGTTAGTATTTTTATGTTAGGGTAAATCTTTTTATGTTAGGGTTAAATATCCATTAGGAAAATAAATTTCCAAATTTTTTAGAGTAAATAGAAGTAGGGAAGTGAAATTATGAAATTTACATGAGAAGGAATTAAAAATGAAAATGGAGAGGAACCGGATGTGTATTTTTTGGAGCGTTCCAAGTGAAGCGCTCATGGAAGGGAGGGACTCGCTAGGGTCAAAAAACACCGACTGACCACCGCTTAGGAGAGTGCCAACATGGACAGAATCACAATGTCAGCTGTGTCCAATATATGTTTTTCTTTGTTTAAATATTTTTTTTTTGTTAAGTCCGTCCCCCGTATCGGGTCGAAAACACCCCTGACTTCCCCGAGAGCTAGCTGGGGCGATAGGCAGGGTGGTACAAAGGCGGCGGTTCATAACACATACACAACAATTAAAAATCAATCAGATCGTTTCAAAAGAAGAAGCTATTAAAACAAATACCCCGCTCATAAGTCATCTTAAATAATCGAATTCAGTTTCTCTGCCGAACGTTTGACTCTTTAAAATGCAATTTGGTGTGATCGAAAAGATGACGTAACGCCGGCTGCTCGCAGGGAACATGTGTTCACGCTTTCGCGTTCTAATTTTTGGAAAATAGGCAGATTTCATGAAAAATCGGGCTTGCCATTAAGAATTTGGACATTTTGCCACGAGACATATTGTTTACTTTTCTCGCAAATTTTGGTACTGGCGAATTTTTGAATTTTTGGCCTATTGGCGCAACCACAAACCTATTTGTGCGCTCACTTTTTTGCACTTGCGATTTGCGAAACGTATGCACCGGTAAAGCGACGATTAAGACGACCGAAAAACCAACTTATCTGAATTTATGTTAAATCTCGATATGTTGATTTCTAGTTCGAAATACAGAGAAAATTGTGGTAGCCGGCCACGAGAGCTGTCGACGCAAGATAACCAATGAGAAATACGAGTAAAACGAACACACTAAAACTTGCCCGCTTAGAACTTCTACGCAGCCGGTCTCGACAAAAACCTTGCCAGGCTGGATATAGATTCTTTCCCTAATTCTTTACAATATGTCATCATAAACCTTCAAAAATGTTTTATTTTGAATGGTTTAACTATTTTTAACGCACTATAAATCCACGATGATCAAGTCGGGGTCACCAAAATTTTGGAAGCTGCCGATTTTCGGCTTTGTGCCATCACATTTACAAAAAAAAGTTGTTGTTAATTTTAGTACGATTTTTATTGTTTGATGGGCCACAGCCGTGAACTACGATTCTGTGTGAAATAGTAGTACAAAATAATTAAAGGCCAAAGACAATTTAACGGTTTCCATTTGACATTAACTTGTTTTTTAATTCCCATCGTTCGAGATCTGCCAGATCTGGTAGATATGGTCATTTCTACAGTCTCTACAGCCTTTTTCTTTTTTTAACTTTAAAAAATCAGATTTTGCGTTTGTTTTTAAATTTGGAGGTGGGGTAACGGCAAGGTCAACTGTATTGACTCATTATTCATTGTACCGGAGTTTGGACATAAAAATGTTTGTTATACGGTTCAAAACGAAATAAATAAAAATATTTTTGATCAAAATTATTTTGGAAAACGTTTTTGAATTTTATACCCGTAACCGTAATTGTGTTAAAATTGGTTGTGTAACAGAGAAGGTATTGTTTTTGATCATAATATAAAATATTACATTGCATGATATAGCCCTGTTTGTCTGTCCGTCCGTCGGTAGAACCTGCAAATAACAACACCCAGTGCGGTCTCTCATCATGCTTACCAACATCATCTCACTGTCAGCAAGTATATTTCGAAAACGTTTGCCATTTTGTCATTTGGAAAAGGACAGCGCTAAAAAATAATGTGATAACATTTTTGCGATCTTACAGCCATAACATACCGCAAAATTATAAGCTGCAGAGGGCGTGAGCCTTGATATCACTAACATGAATAACATGATTGCTTTTCTGGATTTGGTGTTTAAGCCATATAGTCAATTGGTTTTGTTTTTCTTGCCTTATATTAACTTTTTGCGGGCTCGCGATTTTGTAATATCATAGCTCGAGTAGTGACTCAGAGATGGTGATCCACGACGATTCATGCCAAAAGCACAAAGCCGATAGGCAAGGGGGAGAGGTAATGTGGAGAGCTTTTCCACTACTGAGGGGTTGATGCTCGCACCGCCACAATCGCATTTATAGTATGTTGTTGGCCGATCAACTCAAAATTAATATAAATAGTTATTTACAGCTTTGGCCGGAGCTTAGCTAAGCCCAAAATATTCCTATTCAGCGGCAGCGCCTACCGACGATCGTCTCGGTGGCGACGAAGTGGTCTGAGTCAGATAAATAGGGTCTTGCCTAAAAGCAAGATCACAGTACCCAATTGCACATATTCGCTTGCAATCAATCAACAATCAGACTTCGATGCCATCTGCGTTGAAATCTGTTCGAAACAACTAAAAGTAGAATCTACATTTCTCCAACCTTAAGCCAGCTTCAATCTTTGGAACAACCTGTCTTCAGTTTTAGACCTCCCAATAACAAACCCATTTTAATTAACAGGCGATTTTAATTCGTGGCACTTGTGCTGGGGGCTTCCCGGCAAACAACGTTCATCTTCCAAAGCCAAAAATATCCATTTTCTCACAGACCGTGCTTTAAGACCAACAAGGCCGATTGGGAATTGTTCGACTAACTCACAAACAATTAAAATTCCTAGAGGTTCCAACATCAATCAAGAACCAGCCTATATTAATAAAATTATTCAAAGACGTGCTCACGAAAGCATACCCAAATCATCCCAAATGCCAGTGTTCAAGAAACTACCATCATGGAATAAGGACCTTGATGTTCTCCATAAATCTAAAACTACTGCGTGCGGTCACCTTTAAAGATACTTAACTTAAGAAACGCAACTGACAGCTAAACGTAATGTAGTATATGATTAATTTAATTTGGTTAATTTGGTTAATTTTTTGAATTGAATTTTGAATTTGACCGGTTCATTTGTTTGTTTCGAGTTTCTATCCAATATAATCATTAAGAAAGCCATGCCGCAACCAACACGATCAAATCTTCCAGACGAAGCCGTAATGCAACTAGATTCTGAACATTGTGAGTGAAAGAACTGAAGAAGGCCAAGAAAATGCTCATGAAGAGCGCCGAGTTAGTATGACTCGATTTAGTCACACCAGCATTGCGAGGCAGCCCGTGAAACGACTCGGTTGGCAACGCGAAATCGTCGAGCAAACCGAGCAAACAGAGATCAACAAGTAGATTTTGTAATAGCAGAGCTCGAGTAGTGACTCAGAGATGAGATCACGACGATTCATGCCATAAGGTATTCGCCGATAGGCAAGTGGGAGAGAGGTAATGTGAAGAGCTTTCCAATACTGAGGGTTGATGCTCGCACTGCCACAATCGCATTTATATTGTTGTTGGCCGATCAACTCAAAATTAATATAAATAGTTATTTACAGTTTTGGCCGGAGCTTAGCTAAGCTCAAAATATTCCTATTCAGCGGCAGCGCCAATCGACGATCGTCTCGGTGGCGACGAAGTGGTCTGAGTCAGATAAATAGGGTCTTGCCTAAAGCAAGATCACAGTACCCAATTGCACATATTCGCTTGCAATCAATCAACAATCAGACTTCGATGCCATCTGCGTTGAAATCTGTTCGAAACAACTAAAAGTAGAATCTACATTTCTCAACCTTAAGCCAGCTTCAATCTTAACAACCTGTCTTCAGTTTTAGACCTCCCAATAACAAACCCATTTTAATTAACAGGCGATTTTAATTCGTGGCACTTGTGCTGGGGCTTCCCGGCAAACAACGATCATCTTCCAAAGCCAAAAATATCCATTTTCTCACAGACCGTGCTTTAAGACCAACAAGGCCGATTGGGAATTGTTCGACTAACTCACAAACAATTAAAATTCCTAGAGGTTCCAACATCAATCAAGAACCAGCCTATATTAATAAAATTATTCAAAGACGTGCTCACAAAGATGCAAAAATCATCCCAAATGCCAGTGTTCAAGAAAACTACCATCATGGAATAAGGACCTTGATCTTCTCCATAAATCTAAAAACTGCGTGCCGTCACCTTAAAAGATACTTAACTTAAAAACGCAACTGACAGCTAAACGTAATTTAGTATATGATTAATTTAATTTGGTTAATTTTTTAAATTTGAATGAATTTTGAATTTGAACGGTTCATTTGTTTTGTTTCGAGTTTCTATCCAATATAATCATTAAAGAAAGCCATGCCGCAACCAACACGATCAAATCTTCCAGACGAAGCCGTAATGCAACTAGATTCTGAACATTGTGGTGAAAAGAACTGAAGAAGGCCAAGAAAATGCTCATGAAGAGCGCCGAGTTAGTATGACTCGATTTAATCACACCAGCATTGCGAGGCAGCCGTGAAACGACTCGGTTGGCAACGCGAAATCGTCGAGCAAACAGAGATCAACAAGTATATACTTTACAGCATTCATTTTTGAATACTGCGTTCGCATTTGGCCGATGAACGTTGTTTACAAGTATTGTCTCGGAGCATTGAAGTTTTTCGCCGAAACGCCAGGATTGGGAGTGGGAAAGTAAAACGAGAGAGAACGTACGGAGTCGCTTCGAACGCGACTCTACTTTATACCCGTACTCAGTGATTTAAATTAATTTAAAATGTTTTTACAGCTTTGGCCGTTTTTACCCAAAATTTTCTACATCTGTCATCGACATCTACATCTGACCCATCATCTACACGTAGTTCTGGTCAAAAATAACACACGTACACTAAAGGCTCAGGCAGCCGTTTGAGCGTGATTGTGTGTGTGGGAGCAAAAAATAAGTGCAGCTTCTTTTGCGTTGAATGCAGGTGCGTATTTTACCTGGGGAAATGTATATATTTGTTTATAGTCAAACCAATCGCAAGGAGACTCGCTGTTTTGAAAATCCAGGTTCATTGAATGAGGCGACTATGATCCGATCTGAACCAAATTCGGGAATCTGGCAGCACATGCTCATTCTCTTACAAAACTGGAGGTTTATCTTTTTCTCAGTGTCAAAATTTCCTGGACTTTTCCACCGTTTTGGGACGTCGCTGTCCGAAGGGGGGTCGTCCTCCCCGACGTCGAAATTCAAGACCTTGTTCAGGTCGCTCGTATCGGACTCGTAGCGATCTAGGATATTGTCTGATATCATAGACGCCACGTCCGGCCTCATATTTCCCCGCTTCCAAAAATTAACTCGAGGTTTGGCTGGACCTCGGAAGGGATGGAGCCCTTCGAGTCGCGTATTTTTTTGGACTATGGTCACCTATACGGTAACCGTAGTCCACCACTCCAGACGACTCTAGATAGGGGCTGTCGAAGATTCTGCGTTTTTAGACGAGGATAATATTTTTAAAATGTCCTGCGACCACCACGACCTTGGCCACCTTCCAATGGGCTGCGGAAGGTGGGCGGGGCGCAAACCTTGAAACACTTTTCTAGGAGTTGCAGGTTTGACCGATCAGACTGCTAAAAGTTTCGGTCTGCTCGGGACAGCTTCCCACAATACGGCCTCCAAACAAGACTGAAGACGGATAAACGGACGGACGGACGCCACCATGTAGACGGACACCGGAGCGCGCATCTTGGCAGGCGATGGCGACACCATGCCCCGATGCCACCCAAGCCGGTTCTCACATTTGGGCGGGGTCCACCGTTCTCGCATTCCTCCAGGAAGTGGTCCTGGACATCCCATTTCCACCACAAATGCCACTTGTCACGGGGACATTACCGTCCTTACGCCCCTGTCCAGGACGCCAACTTTGTGGCCAAACCCCGAATTGCCCCATTTTCAGCAAACCGCAAAATACCCTGGGGGTCAGGTGCGTCTTCACCCGCTTGGCTTGCTGGGCTTGGCCTGGCTGTGTGGCGAGGATCTCCGCCGAGCGTTGCCGCTTGTTATTTTAATTTATGTTTGGCAGGTTTTGAAGTTTGGGATTTTTGTAGATACCCAAGACAGATTCACCATCCCCTTTGCCGATTGCAACATCTCCGGATCAGAGCATAAATTTGTATAAATATAGCTTAATGGGTCAACATGGAGGAAGAACTTGCGACGTAAAGAGATAAATGCAGAAAAGCCGCCTCGTTGAGAGCAACTTGGTTAATGGTCGAGCCAAGTCCGTCCAACAATTGTGCAAGGGCTTAATTCGGCAGAAATTTTGGTTTTCCTCCCGGTGCCCCTTTTCACATGGATCTTGCCCGTTACTTTATTAAAACAGACCCGCAGCGGATTCTGCTGGAAGATACACATAATTCATTTCCTTATCAATCTTCTTTCGACCTGGTTTCCCATTTTCGTTATCTATAGGATGGCCTTTCAAATTATTAACGAGTTCATTGCAAGGTACCAAAAGTATAAAAAAAAGTAAACAGTAAATGAATTGAGATTAAAGGAGATCCATATTAGGCGGGAAGGGGTTAGTCAACATTGGCATAGCCCGCGTTTCCCATAAGCCTCGTCGAATGGTTCGGCAGGTATCCAGGGGTCGCATAACCATGAAATGACCGAGCACCCAACGGTTCACGCATCCATCAGCGCATGACAATGTTCCACCTAGGATTGGGGTAATTTGCTACTTGAGTGATCCTTCTTCTTCCGCCCGACTACCATTAGCCAGCATTTCACCAATATCTGCTCTCGGACCTTCACCAGCCGCCCTCCCATAGGGAGACGCTAAAGTGGCACCCGCACTGGTGTGTTCCAGTTACGGCATCTGAAACAGAAGCCCGGGTATCTCACTGCTTTGGAGCAGGAAACTGGCGTAGTCTCGGGTGTGGGCGATGGCCCCACGTTTGGGCCCTAGCCCCGAAAGTGACCGCCTTGGTCGGACCATTGCCCGTGATTCCCCGGCATCACCCGAGTGGCTGACGGCCCACAATGAGGTGTTATACGAAAAAAAACTTCGGAGAAAGCTCGATCACACAAAAACGAGTCGATTTGGATTTCGTAGAAATGAACGCCTGATCTTAGGATCCTGAAAAGCTCAATCAACCAAACATGGTCCAGGGTTGCACGGGATAATAAACCTGAAAAAGAGGACGAGCAAAAAAGAAGAACGCCCCCCTTCCGGAAGAAAAAAAAAAGACGAAAGGTCGCATGCGAAGATAGAAAAAACGCAAAAAATCGTATGGAAAATCAAATCTACCAAAACCCTGAATTTGGTTCGCTGGATCAAGATTATAGCCACAATAATTAAATCCATTTTCAGCAAGCGACGCAGCCCCGTACACGCCAATAGAAAATTACAAAATAAACAGGGACGACGGGTTGATAGCCGCTACTGATTCTCTAGCCGCAGTCGCACGACGAGGACGCCTGCCTCGTGCAGTGTACGTGTCGGTACTGTGAGAGAACCGAAGTAGATGTAGATGAAAGCACCGTAGAAAAAAATGTAAAATTTAAAAACTGCCATAAAAGGATTTGAAAATTCCACACAAATCACATGTCTACAGACCCAGTAAATAATAATAGACCCACATTTACAGCGATCCATACGTTCAGCACTCGTTATTACATTTCGACCCTTCCTATACCCATAAACTAAAAAGATCCAAAAAACTCTCGCACACATGAGCTGATATCTTTCCGCATTTAAACGCATGTCCACGCTAACAAGGCAATGACAATAACATTAAATTTTTAGCCATGGTTTTGAAAATCCAATGCTATAACAAAAAAAAAAGTGTAAAAATAAAAATTGTTCTTAATTTACCTGGGAAAATTAGGAGTCGGAAGAAACAGATTTACCTGTTAACGGAGAATATATCCTGAGCCATTTGAAATCTTCATCTCGCAAATCACGGAACAGATGGTAATTAACTGCCTCCCCTCATATTCGAGCAGCCCTATAAACCTTTCCTAAAAGATCTCTTTTAGAATAAGTTAATATTTACGACTTTCTAAAACCTTTTCAGTGTTTATTTTGTGAAATTGTGAGATGGGGCTGCCAAGTCGCGAAATAGTTTGCGTATAGTTGGTGTTAGTATTTTTTAAATGTTAGTAAATTTTTATGTTTTTTATGTTAGTTTTTTTATGTTAGGGTAAAAATTTATCAAATTAATAGATTCCAAATGTTTTAGAAGAATAAATGGAAATTTACCTGAGAAGAATAAAAATGGATAGGAATTTAAATGAGAAGGGACGAAAATGAAAAAAAGGAGAGGAACCGTATGTATTTTTGGGAGCGTTCAAAGTGAAGCGCTCATGGAAGGGAGGGACTCGCTAGGGTCAAAAACACCGACTGACCACCGCTTAAGAGAGTGCTAACATGGACAGAATCCAAAATGTCAGCTGTGTCCAATATATGTTTTTCTGTTTAAATATTATTTTTTATTAAGTCCGTCCCCTGCCTATCGGGTCGAAAAACACCCCTGACTTCCCCGAGAGCTAGCTGGGAGCGATAGGCAGGATGGTACAAAGGCGGTTCATAACAAACTCCAGGCCACAAATAATAAATCCCATCGAAGGGAGGTTGACTCCGCTCATCTAATTTAGTCGGCAAGGCTAAATTCCTGCCGCCCGAAAGTTCATCTTAAATACCAGACAACAGCCTATCGCATCTGCCTGGCAGCTCGAGGGAAGTGGTCGAACGTTTGACCATCTTTTTAAAAGGCAATTTGGTGTGACGAAAAGATGACGTAACGCCGCTGCTCTGCAAAATTGAACATGTGTTCACGCTTTGCTTCTATAAATAGTGGCTCCCTTTTAATATTTCAGGACGCAATCCCAGGAACCGACATTTATCGATTGGCGCCGATTCCAACAGACATATTGTTTTACTTTTCGCAAATTTTTGGTAAATCTGGCGCCTTTTTTAAATATATTAAGGCCCCCGCAAATTTTAGGCCCTAGAAATTGAACTTGTGCGCTCAATTTATGTTAAAGCTTTTGAAATGTTAAAACTATGCTCTTATACAAACAAAATTAAAGCGACGACCGGCCGACCGAAAAGAACATACGCTGCAAAATACAACTCGATATATATTCTGAAGTCGCAGTTCGAAATCCAGAGAGATTCTTGTCGGTCTGTCGGTTCCCGTGTCCACCATCGAACAAATACAATGAGAAACGGTAAAACGAACACACTAAAATTCGCCCGCACAACCTACGCATCCGGTTTCGACATTCCATCCCGCAATGGTTGAAGCATAGGTCGATTGATACAATTATTTATCAATATGATGTTTTAAACCTTCCAAAATTTTTTAATTGAATGGTTTTACCTTTTTAACGCACTATAAGTCCACGGCGAAAAAGTCGAAGTCACCAACATTTTTATGCTGCCGAAACTTTTCGGCACCACTGACTTTTGTACATTTACAAGACTTTAGTCTCTGTTGAAAAAAGTTATGACTAATTTTCTTGAAGGCAATGGCCGTGAACTACGATTCTTTGTGAAATAGCTGAACAAATTTTAAAGGCAAATTCCGACAATTCCGACTCCTTTGCCATTTGATTTTTAACGATGCGATACGTTCGAGATTTGGTATGATCTATTAATAAATCAAAAGGACAGTCGTTGCAAATTTTTTTTTTTTTAAATTTGGAAATTTCAGATTTTTTCTTTTAGGTCAACTGTGGGGCAATTCATTTCAACGGCAAAACATGTATTGATGTTTATCACAAAGAATTTGGACAAATAAAATATGTTTGTTATCATTGTTGAAACGATGAATTACTAAACATGGAATAAGTTCTGATCAATATTTTTTGGGAGGATTTCTATTATTTTTATAGTTATAACCGTATTTGTGTTAAAATTGGTTGTGTCATACGAGAATAGACGTTTTGACCTCGTTCCTATAAAATGAATTTTTCGGTAGAACCTGAAATAACAACACATCAGCTTTGTCAATACAATCCGTCCGCTGTTACCAACATCAGAGCACTGTCAGCTATCTGACTGGAAAACGTGAGTACGAACGTAAACAACGAAAACGATATTTCTAGAAAATTTGCCATTTGTTTGCGATTTGGAAAAAAGTACTTTGCAAAAATAATGTGGCAACGCTTTGTAATAGTCCACCAACATTCTGCATACTGCCTCTTTAAAATCTTCTTATTGTTCGTTCTCTTTGATAGTGACTAGACATGAATTTCATGATTGCTTTTCTGGTTTTCTGTTATCTATTAAAAACAACCGGTTTTTTTTTCTTGCTTACATTTACTAAATATCTTGCGGCTCGCTGATTTTGTAATAGCATAGCTCGGGTAGTGACTCTGAGAAACAACGTATTTAATACGATTCATGCCATAAGTTATTCGCCGATTGGCAAGTTGGGGAGAGGTAAGTACGTAAACACATTTAGCCTATCTGTTGTTTTAGCTTATGTCTATCACTGCCACAATCGCAAACTTAAATACGAATGTTTTGGCCCTCAACTTGAAAATTAATATAAATAGTTATTTACAGGCTGTTGCTGCAGCTTAGCTAAGCCCAAAATATTCCCTTCACTCGAAGCGCCAAAGGGTATATTGTCTCTCGGTGGTAAAAGTGGATGAGTCAGATAAATAGGGAAGGCCTAAAGCAAGATCACAGTACCCAATTATATATATTCGCTTCAGCATCAATAATCGAGTCGATATATCCCCGTCTGTCCGTCTTTCTGTCAACCGTCTTGTTCGTCGCCCATTGCTCCAACCTAAAAAGAGATTCAATCAAACAAATTTTTTTCCATTTTAGACCTGTTAATAACAAACCCATTTTTAATTAACATGCGATTTTAATTTCGCCCTGGGGCTTCCCGGCAAAAAAAGGCGCATCTTCCAAAGCGTCCATCCATTTTAAACATAACAGAAAACCAAAAAGGCAGAATCATAGTTCGAAAGACCATAATACAATTAAAATTCCAAGAGGTTCCAATTATTAATATAACCAGCCTATAGAATAAAATTATTCAAAAAACTTGCTTCCTCTCGCATACCCAAAAACATCCCAAATTTGGTGTTCGTACAAATGAACATCATGGAATAAGGACTATGAAAAGCTAAAGCAACCAAATCTTCTGTCCAGACTCCTGTGATACCAAACCTGAACAAGAGTTAACTTAAGAAACGCAACGCCCAGCTTCCGCCCCCAGTAAATGATTAATTTAAATTTTGAAGAATTTGGAAAAACGCAGTTTTGAATTGAATTTTGAATTTGACCGGTTCATTTGTTTGTTTCGAGTTTCTATCATTATTATAATCATTAATGATGAAATGCAACCAGCACGATCAAATCTTCCAGACGAACACCGTAATGCAAATAGATTCTGAACATTTTTTAGGGTTGCAGTGTACAAGTGTTGTTGAAGAGAACTGATGTAGATAGTAGATGAAAAGATTTAGAAAAAAAATGTAAAATGTAAAAAACTGTGAAAAACATTTGAAAATTCCACATAAATTACATGTCAAACAGACTGAGTACGGGTTTGTAATAATAGAGCCGCGTTTACTCAGAGATGTACGTTCGATTCTCGTTATTATTGCATTCGACCGTGCTCCTACGCTTTCCTCGGGAAAATGTAAGAGCAAAGAAACTCTGAGGTATGGTATGAGCTGAGATCTTTTCGCATTTAAACACCAGTGTCCACGTTAACAAGGCAATTAATACACATAACATTAAATTTTTAGCCATGGTTTTGAAAACCAAAATATTCCATAAAACCACAAAGCGCTCCTGTCAATTGTTCTTAGAGCCTGCCTACCTGGGAAAAATAGGGTCGGAAGAAACAGATCAACCTACCCAATTACAGAATATATCCTGAGCCATTAATAATCTTCAAGATCTACAAATCTGCGTTGAAATCTGTTCATACTGCAACTCCGAGTGACCTCGACTTCGGTCGACCTTAAGCCCTTCAAACCTAACAACCTATCTTCAGTTTTTAGAATAAGTTAATATTTACGACTTTTTAAAAACCTTTTCAGTGTTTACCTTGTGAAATTGTGAGATGGGGCTTCCCGGTCAAACAAATAGTTTGCGTATAGTTGGTATTAGTATTTTTTTTAATGTTAGTAAATTTCTGTTAGTAATTTTTATGTTAGTATTTTTTTTATGTTAGGGTAAAAATATCCATTAATACCATTCCAAATGTTTTAGAGTAAATAGATTTAACCAGAATAAATTATGAAATTTACATGAGAAGGAATTAAAATGAAAATGGAGAGGAACCATCCCATTTGGGAGCGTTAGAAGTGAAGCATCATGGAAGGGAGGGACTCGATCTTCTCAAGAAATCTACCCACTGACCACCGCTTAAGAGAGTGCCAACAAGGACAAACTGATCCAAATGTCATGTGTCCAATATATGTTTTTCTTTTTGGTTAAATATTAATTTTTTTTTAAGTCCGTCCCCTTGCCTATCGGGTCGAAAAACACCCCTGATAATCCCCGAGAGCCAGCTGGGAGCGATAGGCAAATGGTAAAAACGGCGGTTCATAACAAACTCCAGGCCATTGGTGGTCGATAAGCGTCAGTCCCAACGAAGGGGAGGTGCTGAATGCTCATCTACTAGTCGGCAGAATAGTATTTCGCTGCAACCCGAATCAGAGCTTCCCAGACCAGACAACAGCCTATCGCATCTGCAACGATGGCAGCTCGAGGGGAAGCAACGCGAGGAGGTCGCCAATCTGGAGCCAGGCAGAGTAGATGGCAATCCACGAGGACATTGATTACGCACAGGATTACCACGCGTTCGCAATTCCATGCTCACTGAAATGTGGCTCACAGGAATAGTGGAGGACGTTTTCCCAGGAACCGACATCCATCGATTGGCGCCGATTCCAACAGATTGAAACCCATAGGCTGTCAACGCGGCTGATGTTGAGGGCAAATTTCAACTTTGCCTTTGCTTAAATATATTAAGGCCCTTTATCGAAGACCTAGAAATTGAACTTTACTTTGAATTTATGTTAAAGCTTTTGAAATGTTAAAACTATGCCTTATACAAACGAAAATTATGCTGGCACCGGCCGCTCATGAAGGGCGACGCTGCAAAATACAACTCACTTATATTCTGAAGTCGCACCAGCGCACAAGTTCTCTGTCGGTCCGTCTGGTTCCCGTGTCCACCATCGAACAAATACCATTGCTCTAACGGCAAAGGAATAGTTGTGGATCATTCAAATTTGCACAACCAGCATCTATTTTTGAATTCCATCCCAGGAGAATGGTTGCGTATAGGTCGATTGATACAATTATCAATCAAGATGATGTTGTAAATTATCCAGTCAAATTTCTAAATTCATTGGATTTACCTTGCCGCCATACTATTTACAAGTAAAAGTTGAAGCCACCATATCTTATGCTGGTAGAACTTTGGTCCACCACGACTTTGCAATGGTACAAGACTTGCTGTGAAAAAAAAAAGTTATGACTAATTTTCTTGAAGCAACTATTTTGACTGGGAAATTTTGAGGTGAACACGTTTTGGTTCCGAGAATTCCGATGATTCCGACTGACATGCCATTTGATTTTTAACGACTTCAATTCGTCTTGCTTTTGGTATGACTATTAATAAATCAAAAGGACAGTCGTTGCAAATTTGTGGTTTAAATTTGGAGCATCCGGTATTTTCACATGGTCAACTGTTTGACTCATTATTCATTGTACCGACGGCAAAAACATAAAATATTGTTTATCACAAAGAATTGCAATAAATAAAATATGTTTTCACATCAAAATTATCATTGTTGAATTTCGATGAATTACTAAACATGGAATAAGTAAGCAGCGAAGCTCGCAGGATTTCTATTATTTTTATAGTTATAGTTGTTTTATGTGTAGCCCTACAAAATTCAGTTACACGTTCCTTAAAAAGTGAATTTTCGGTAGAACCTGCAAATAACAACACATCAGCTGCTGGTCAATACAATTATAAGCTGCTTACCAACATCAGAGCACTGTCAGCATATCTGACTGGAAAACGTGAGTACGAACGTAAACAACGAAAACGACAGCGCTAGAGGTAACATTACACAGCTGTTTGCGATCGAACTGCCACGTACGTTGCAAAAAGCTCGCGGCAGAGGGCGCTCACTAATAGTCCACCAACATTCTGCATAGCCTCTGTTAAATCTTCTTATCATTCGTTCTCTTTGTAGTGACCAGACATGTTTTCATCTTGTGCTCCGCTTCTTTCTTTTTATCTATTAAAACAACCGGTGTTTTGGCCTAATACATTTACTAAATATCTTCTTAACTGATTTTCTATCCTAATCCGCGGGTGCATGCCTATTATCTGTGTAAAAAAAAACAACGTATTTAATAAATTTGTGCATCGGTTAATTGTGTTTGTGTTGTTGCTTTCCGTAAGTACGTAAAACACATTTAGCCTATCTCGTTACTTTTAGCTTATGTCTATCACTCTCTCTCTCTATCACCCAAAACTTAAATAATTAATCTTTCTCCCTCGCTCTTGAAACATTCTGTGCAGTAGCGCTCTCACTCCTGGCTGTTGCTGCAGCTTCTCTCTCAAATTTATACCCGTACTCGAAGAGTAAAAGGGTATATTGTATTTGATGGTAAAAGTGGATGTTAAGTGGCGTTACATGGGGAAGGAATAACTTCCGACCCTATAAAGTATATATATTCTTGATCAGCATCAATAGCCGAGTCGATATAGCCCTGTCTGTCCGTCTTTCTGTCAGTCCGTCTTGTTCGTCGCCCATTGCTCGAAGGCTAAAAATGGATAGAGCAACAAATTTTTTTCCATACTGCTGTTATATCTCACTCCTAGAAAAATGTTTTATTAATTTCGCCCTGCCCACTTCCGCCGCCAAAAGGCGCACATCCCATAGTGGCGTCCACAATTTTAAACATAACAGAAAACGAAAAACGCAGAATCATAGAGAAAGACCATATCTATCAGGGGCCCAAATCGGATCGGATTATTAATATAGCCACAATAGAGAAAAACATACGAAAAAACTTCGCTTCCTCTCGCTCGCACTCACACAAAAACGAGTCGATTTGGTTTTTCGTACAAATGAACGCCTGGATCTTAGAGACTATAAAAGCTAAAGCAACCAAACTTTCTGTCCAGACTCCTGTGATACCAAACCTGAACAAGAGTATTTCAAAATTTCGCACGCCCCCCTCCGCCCCCACAAAAAGACGAAAGTCCACAATTTTGAAGATAGAGAAAAACGCAGTATCGTATGGAATGATCATATCTACCAGATTCCCGAATTTGGTTCAGATCGGATCATTATTATAGCCATTAAAGAATGAAATGCATTCTCAGCAGCGAGCTGCCCCCACCCCCGATACACCCATTACAAAATATACATTTTTTTTTAGGGTTGCAGTGTACGTGTGTTGTTGTGAGAACTGATGTAGATGTAGATGAAAGATGTAGAAAAAATGTAAAAATGTAAAACTGATAAAACATTTGAAAATTCCACATAAATTACATGTCTACAGACTGAGTACGGCCGATAATAATAGAGCCGGAGGAAGCGACTCCGTACGTTCTTTCTCGTTATTATTGCATTTCGACCGTGCTCCTACGCTTTCCTCGGGAAAATGTATCCAAAGAAACTCTGAGGTATGGTATGAGCTGAGATCTTTCCGCATTTAAACACCAGTGTCCACGCTAACAAGGCAATGACACATAACATTAAATTTTTAGCCATGGTTTTGAAAACCAATGAAGTGCATAAACCACAAAGTTCCTCTGTCAATTGTTCTTAGAGCCTGCCTACCTGGGAAAAACTAGGAGTCGGAAGAAAACAGATCAACCTGTTAAGTCAGGAGAATATATCCTGAGCCATTAATAATCTTCAAGCTCTACAAATCGCGGGAACAGATGGTATCATACTGCCTCCGAGTGACCTCGACTTCGGTCGAGCAGCCCTATAAACCTAACCTAACCTATCTCTTTTTAGAATAAGTTAATATTTACGACTTTCTAAAACCTTTTCAGTGTTTACCTTGTGAAATTGTGAGATGGGGCTGCCAAGTCGGGCGAAATAGTTTGCGTATAGTTGGTATTAGTATTTTTTTTAATGTTAGTAAATTTCTGTTAGTAATTTTTTATGTTAGTATTTTTTTATGTTAGGGTAAAAATATCCATTAATACCATTCCAAATGTTTTAGAGTAAATAGATTTAGGAAGAATAAATTATGAAATTTACATGAGAAGGAATTAAAATGAAAATGGAGAGGAACCGGATGTATTTTGGGAGCGTTACAAGTGAAGCGCTCATGGAAGGGAGGGACTCGCTAGGGTCAAGAACACCCACTGACCACCGCTTAAGAGAGTGCCAACAAGGACAAGATCCAAATGTCAGCTGTGTCCAATATATGTTTTTCTTTTGTTTAAATATTATTTTTTTTATTAAGTCCGTCCCCTGCCTATCGGGTCGAAAACACCCCTGACTTCCCCGAGAGCTAGCTGGGAGCGATAGGCAGGATGGTAAAAAGGCGGTTCATAACAAACTCCAGGCCATTGGTGGTCGATAGCGTCAGTCCCAACGAAGGGGAGGTGCTGACTCCCGCTCATCTACTAGTCGGCAGAATGCTAGTTTCGCTGCAACCCGAATCAGAGCTTCCCAGACCAGACAACAGCCTATCGCATCTGCAACGATGGCAGCTCGAGGGAAGTGGTCCGAGGAGGTCGCCAATCTGGAGCCAGGCAGAGTGGTGGCAATCCACGAGGACAAGGATTGGCACAGGATTGCCACGAGGCAATCCATGCTCACTCAAATGTGGCTCACAGGAATAGTGGAGGACGCAATCCCAGGAACCGACATCCATCGATTGGCGCCGATTCCAACAGATTGAAACCTATAGGCTGTCAACGCGGCCGATGTTGAGGCAAATCACTTGCCTTTGCTTAAATATATTAAGGCCCTTACATTAAGACCCTAGAAATTGAACTTTACTTTGAATTTATGTTAAAGCTTTTGAAATGTTAAAACTATGCTCTTATACAAACGAAAATTATGCTGGCACCGGCCGCTCATGAAGAGGGCGACGCTGCAAAATACAACTCACTTATATTCTGAAGTCGCACCAGCGCACAAGTTTCTCTGTCGGTCTGTCTGGTTCCCGTGTCCACCATCGAACAAATACTCGTGCCTAACGGCAAAGGAATAGTTGTGGATCATTCGGATTTGCACAACCAGCATCTATTTTGAATTCCATCCCAGGAGAATGGTTGCGTATAGGTCGATTGATACAATTATCAATCAAGATGATGTTGTAAATTATCCAGTCAAATTTCTAAATTCATTGGATTTACCTTGCCGCCATACTATTTACAAGTAAAAGTTGAAGCCACCATAATTATGCTGCGGAAACTTAATCCACCACGACTTTGCAATGGTACAAGACTTGCTGTGAAAAAAGTTATGACTAATTTTCTTGAAGCAACTATTTTGACTGGGAAATTTTGAGGTGAACACGTTTTAATTCCGAGAATTCCGATAATTCCGACTGACATGCCATTTGATTTTTAACGACTTCAATTCGTCTTGCTTTTGGTATGACTATTAATAAATCAAAAGGACAGTCGTTGCAAATTTGTGGTTTAAATTTGGAGCATCCGGTATTTTCACATGGTCAACTGTATGACTCATTATTCATTGTACCGACGGCAAAACATAAAATATTGTTTATCACAAAGAATTGCAATAAATAAAATATGTTTTCACATCAAAATTATCATTGTTGAATTTCGATGAATTACTAAACATGGAATAAGTAAGCAGCGAAGCTCGCAGGATTTCTATTATTTTTATAGTTATAGTTGTTTTATGTGTAGCCCTACAAATTCAGTTACACGTTCCTTAAAAAAGTGAATTTTTCGGTAGAACCTGCAAATAACAACACATCAGCTGCTGGTCAATACAATTATAAGCTGCTTACCAACATCAGAGCACTGTCAGCATATCTGACTGGAAAACGTGAGTACGAACGTAAACAACGAAAACGACAGCGCTAGAGGTAACATTACACAGCTGTTTGCGATCGAACTGCCACGTACGTTGCAAAAGCTCGCGGCAGAGGGCGCTCACTAATAGTCCACCAACATTCTGCATAGCCTCTGTTAAATCTTCTTATCATTCGTTCTCTTTGTAGTGACCAGACATGTTTTCTTCTTGTGCTCCGCTTCTTTCTTTTATCTATTAAAACAACCGGTGTTTTGGCCTAATACATTTACTAAATATCTTCTTAACTGATTTTCTATCCTAATCCGCGGGTGCATGCCTATTATCTGTGTAAAAACACAACGTATTTAATAAATTTGTGCATCGGTTAATTGTGTTTGTGTTGTTGCTTTCCGTAAGTACGTAAACACATTTAGCCTATCTGTTGTTTTAGCTTATGTCTATCACTCTCTCTCTATCACCCAAAACTTAAATAATTAATCTTTCTCCCTCGCTCTTGAAACATTCTGTGCAGTAGCGCTCTCACTCACAGGCTGTTGCTGCAGCTTCTCTCTCAAATTTATACCCGTACTCGAAGAGTAAAAGGGTATATTGTATTTGTGGTAAAAGTGGATGTGTGTTACATGGGGAAGGAATAACTTCCGACCCTATAAAGTATATATATTCTTGATCAGCATCAATAGCCGAGTCGATATAGCCCTGTCTGTCCGTCTTTCTGTCTGTCCGTCTTGTTCGTCGCCCATTGCTCGAAGGCTAAAAGAGATAGAGCAACAAATTTTTTTTCCATACTGCTGTTATATCTCACTCCTAGAAAAATGTTTTAAAATTTCGCCCTGCCCACTTCCGCCGCCAAAAAAGGCGCACATCTGTGGCGTCCACAATTTTAAACATAACAGAAAACGAAAAACGCAGAATCATAGAGAAAGACCATATCTATCAGGGGCCCAAATCGGATCGGATTATTAATATAGCCACAATAGAGAAAAACATACGAAAAAACTTCGCTTCCTCTCGCTCGCACTCACACAAAAACGAGTCGATTTGGTTTTTCGTACAAATGAACGCCTGGATCTTAGAGACTATAAAAGCTAAAGCAACCAAACTTTCTGTCCAGACTCCTGTGATACCAAACCTGAACAAGAGTATTTCAAAATTTCGCCACGCCCCCTTCCGCCCCCACAAAAGACGAAAGTCCACAATTTTGAAGATAGAGAAAAACGCAGTATCGTATGGAATGATCATATCTACCAGATTCCCGAATTTGGTTCAGATCGGATCATTATTATAGCCACAATGATGAAATGCATTTTCAGCAGCGAGCTGCCCCACCCCCCGATACACCCATTACAAAATATACATTTTTTTTTAGGGTTGATAGCCGCTACTGATTCTCTCACACTCACACACTGCTTATACGCTCTGCCTCGTGCAGTGTACGTGTGTTGTTGTGAGAACTGATGTAGATGTAGATGAAAGATGTAGAAAAAAAATGTAAAATGTAAAAACTGATAAAACATTTGAAAATTCCACATAAATCACATGTCTACAGACTGAGTACGGGTATAATAATAGAGCCGCGTTTACAGCGACTCCGTACGTTCTTTCTCGTTATTATTGCATTTCGACCGTGCTCCTACGCTTTCCTCGGGAAAATGTATCCAAAGAAACTCTGAGGCATTGTATGAGCTGAGATCTTTCCGCATTTAAACACCAGTGTCCACGTTAACAAGGCAATCTGACACATAACATTAAATTTTTAGCCATGGTTTTGAAAACCAATGAAGTGCATAAACCACAAAGTTCTCCTGTCAATTGTTCTTAGAGCCTGCCTACCTGGGAAAACTAGGAGTCGGAAGAAACAGATCAACCTGTTAAGTCAGGAGAATATATCCTGAGCCATTAATAATCTTCAAGCTCTACAAATCGCGGGAACAGATGGTATCATACCAGTGGGTTACGAGGGGGTTTCCTCAAAGGACAAATCCTGGAAACATGGCTTCAGATAAAAGTTGTCTTTATACCCAAAGCCAGCAAGCCATCGCACACTTCCACTTAAGATTTCGGACCCATAAGTCTATCGTCCTTTCTAATGAAGGCGATGGAATAGCATTTATGGCTGCATCTCAGGGTGACTATATAGACAAATCAAAGATATAATTCGTATCATGCAAATTGGAAGGAAGATCCACCGAAACGGCACTACACGCGATCACATCGATCATCGAATCGTCCCTTAACTGCAAGTAGCTCATCCTGGCAGCCTTCCTAGGAAAAAAAAAAAGGCGCCTTTAATAACATCATCTTGACCCACATTATGGGTACACTGACTGACCTGTGAATTGATTCCTGGACGATAATACTATCGATCAGATGCTTCAATACAAGACCGTTGAAGCCTCACTGGGAATGACAACGTCCACCAGGTTTGTCAGTAGAGTTAACACGGAACGTAGCAGAACTGCTGTCGGAGATAGAGGGGGTTGGATGCCGCGTGGTGGCGTACGCTGATGATGTTACCATAGCATTCTCTAGGAAATTTTCAAAGGTCCTAGCGAGTGCATGACAAGCACTCTCATAAAACTGTCACAATGGGCATATAAATGCGGGCTATGTACTATCCCATCTAAAATGGAAATTGTACTATTCACCACGAATTACAAGATTCCGACACTTACTCCACCAATCCTGATGTAAAGAGTAGTGGTCTGATGGCCAGTCTTGGACAATAAAACTTTTCTTAACAAACTCAGCCGAGTTCAACGCATGGCAGAGCTATACATAGCTATACATAACAGGCGTTCATTTTACATTTTACATTTGTTTGCTGCATCTGTCATCTACATCTACATCGCTTCTCGAAACAACACACGTAAACTGTACGAGGCAGAATGTGTAAGCAGTGTGTGAGCGAGAGAGAGAATCAGTAGCGGCTATCATAACTTAATGGTATTTTCTTACTGCTGAAAATTAATTTTAGCATTGTGGCTTTAATAATGATCCAATCCAAACCAGAATCAAGAATCTGGTAGATATGGTCATTCTCTACAATACTGAATTTTTCTTGGTATTACAGGAGTTTGTAGGGAAAATTGGGTTGCTCTAGCTCTTATAGTCTTTGAAATCGATCCAGGTGCTTATCTGGACGAATGGGCAAAGCAGTCACGTTGGGGTGTGAGAGCGAGCGAGAGGGAACAATGCTTCTCAAAATGGATTTCTCTATTCTGGCTATTCCAATGATTCGGTCCGATTCAGATTCAGGGCACTGATAGATATGGGCTTTCCCAATGATTCTGCATTTTCTGTTATCTTCCAATTGTGGACGCCTTTTGCGGTGGCGGAAGGGGGAAAGGGGGGAGCCAGCGGGGCTGGCTTAGCGGCCGACGGGCTGTTGCAACGAATTTATTTGTTGCCTCGCAGACACAAGAAAAACGCACAGGTTATTCGGTTCAACCCTAGTAGCAGGTTCTTTAATGGTATCTTAAAACTGGGTTTTAACTGGGCTTTATTACAGCAGGATACCTGCTGTTCCTCCGCTGGCCTTCCTCTGGTGACTCTGGCTTTACGCTACTACAGCTTGGCTGGGGCGTTCTGACTTGGCAACCGCCTCGTCCGCCACTCGCAGCTCCGCACACTCTGGGTTCACCCTTCGCTGGTTCTCACCCTAAGCGGTGAGTAGTATCTGGCGCTCAACTGGTCGACTTATTTGAGCCCGTTGCTGAAATACTGCCCGTTGTCCTTTCACGTCGTACGTTCACCACTCGTGGACTTATCGGTATTATCACAGTTGCTCTTACTGCTCTAATTCACGCACCTGCCCGTCTACTGATCCCTCGCATCCACTATACCGTGCCGCTGTCGCTGGGCTCCATTTATACCCCCGGCGATGCGGCGTCGCTGCCTAGCAACAAAGGTAAAAGCATGCGGTGTCGGTAGTTTTTCATCGGCGCCCCGCGAGTTTCCACCTCGTTCTTGACGGGATCTAATGCCCATATTTGGACATGCGCCGGACCTCTGCCGGCACGATCCCGCTGTCTCCGTGGTCGCTATGTATAGCTTCCTATCCTAGGGCGTTAATTGGCGCATTGTACCAGATTAACAGTGTATGTGGTAACACATTATACACCGTGGTTGCAATCCCTTTTGTGGAACCGCCACGTTAAACAAATCTGAGAGATCAGAATTGTCTTGTCTTGTCTCCGTGGTCATGCGCTGTTCTACCAGCTGCTCGTCCCGCCGACCCCGCTCCTTTCGATCCGCTCTCTGGCCCGGACGAATTCTCCCACTTAACCCTTTATGGCCCTTGTGAGGAAATTCAGTTCCTAACACTTCCCCCTTTCTTCACTAGAGGACAACTCCCTCAGTTTAAATTATCTTTTTCTGCATACATATACATTTTTTTTCCTCCCCTACGCATACTCATGCCGCCACGAACACCTCTACGCTGTTGGAGGACGCCGACACCCGGTATCGTACCCCGTGCACCCTAACAAGGCAATTCACGCGTCGCCCTATACAGCGCGTGCCCCTCGACAGCCCGGACGACCCTCTGGCCACTGGTCGACAGCGCGTCGCCTCTGACGACGCCTCCTTGCACAGAGGCCGCTGCCTCTGGCCCGACTCGGCGCAAGAGGCCTGCCGCAGGAGGCCCGGTCTCCCGGCTGCACCACCTGTGAGGGCCACACCCATGGAAACCGCCCGATCCTCCGGGCTCTGCTGCTGCGGGCTCGGCTGTTGCGCCTATTGCTGTAGCTCGGTGGAGTACAGCACCGTACGCACACGCAGAACCTTTGTCTGAAGTTCAAGTAGAATAGACGTGCAAATTACACGCTCCGTCAGCAAGTGCATTTTTCGGTGAAACCTGCAAGCAACAACACATCAGCTGCTAGATAACATGATTATAAGGTGCTTACCACCATCAGCGCACTGTCAGCGGATCACCACCGGCTGGCTCGTAAGATTATCATCAATTTAAAACTGGCCATCGAGTAGCTCGGAAGTAGCTCAAAATCAATAAAAGAAGGCAAGAAAAAGCGGGAAACGAAATTTTCACTTGATGCTGAGTAGAAAACGTGAGTGCAATCATAAACAACGCAAATAAGAGCGCTAGTGGTGACATTAGACAGCTGTTTGCGATCGCCCTGATACGCACATAAAAAGCTCGCGCCAGAGGGCGCCTCCAATAGTCAACCAACATTCTTCATAGGCTCTGTTAAATCTCAAAACGAAAACAATGCAGCCTGTCTCAAAACGTCTGCGGGAAAACACTGGGACAAATCTCAAGGGACCGCGTACATCAGAAACGCCAGCACCGGAATTGGTTCAGCTGCTGAATCAAAGATTTGAGGAGCAAGCCAGTCTCATCTCAACAAAATGAATGAGGCAGAAGAGCGGCTGTTAAGTTTGCTAACAGGGAAGCTGAACAGTATGGCTGATGAGATACAGAATCTTGGGTGAGACTGAAAACCTCACTAAAAAGGTAGAGGATCTGGAAACCCAGCTCACGCTAAGAGTCGATGCACAGGCCAAGGCCAACATCGCCTGCGACCTGAGGATTCATACCTATTTCAGAATGAGGTAAGCTCAGTCTGTCCAGGGTTCTCTACAAGAAATTTTGTAGTATTGCTGGAACTTTAGGGTAGGGCTTGGCCGTGAGACCGAAAGTGTAGCGGGCGTAGAGTCTTGTTACCGTGTAGGTACTTTGGGTGATCGCACTTTGGCGATGAAAAGGAAAACGCTGACACCTGAGTTTTGGTGTATGCGGTAATATGGCTTGTTGCGTCACCTGATTTTGTGTTCGCGCTCGGCGAAGAAATGATGACACTTCGTGAGTTTGTTTTGATGTTATTTAAATGGTTTTATTTGTGTTCTGTGTTGTTTTGTCGGGGTTTTTACTGTCGTGTAGTGGTTTCTTGAATAGTGTTCTTTTGCGGGAGGCGTGGTGCTGATAGCCGCGGCGGATGTACTCCCGATACGATTTAGAATAGGCGATGGACTGCCGTTTCGGTTAGGCGATGGACTGCCCTGATTGATCGCGGGCTCGGGCTATTTAAGCCCGATCTCGATGGCTGAGTCCGCAAGTTTTTTGGTTACGGAAGTGGTGTCGAGTTCTCTACTCGTGCCACCGGCCTGGTCATTGCCTCGGCTGCACCGAGAAATGAGCTGAGTCTAGATTTTCACTTTGTCATTGACTCGGTTGCACCGAGAAATGACCTGTGTGGAGTTGTGTAACTCGGGGGGAGGGGGGAGACTGTGGCGCGTGTGTCGATTCTGCATGAATCGATCGGCGCGTGGGACTGTAAAATGTCCGGTGTATGGTGTTTGTGTTGTTGATTATATATGACAACGTAACTTAGTGCTATTAGTACGAATATGTATATAAAATGCAAAGTAACTTAGTGCTATCAGTATAAATATGTATACGAATGTAACGGTTCGTTACACCCCTTCTTCCGGGTGGGGCTGCAATTGGCCGCTTTGTTACCCCTGGGTCGGCAAAGTTTCTTGCCAACGTGTTTTGGCGTTTCTACTGGTGGTTTTCCGTCGTCAGGGGGTCGTTGTGATCGCTGGTGTCGTTTGCTTCCTCAGCAGGATCGCTGTCCAACGTGTCGTGGTACTCTTCAGGTCGTTGATATTTGCGACTTTCAGTTTTTTTGACTTCCGGGTGTTGCAACTTGACGATATTTGTTGACGCGAAACCTTTGACTTTGAATGGCCCATCATATTTTTGGGCCAATTTAGCAGCGAAACAGTCGGCTGCGTTGGAAAGGTGGTGTTGTCTGATCAGTACTAGTTGGCCCACAGTGGGGCGCCATTGTCGTCGGCGGAGATTGTAGTGACGGGATTGTTCTTGACTCGCCCGCTGAATGTTGTTCAGCACTATCGCGAATACTTCTTTGAGTCGGGCTGCCTTAGTGTGGGCTGTGTCCGGAGGGCTTCGTGTCCCTGGTGTAACTTCGTCGTACAATGCTCCAGGTAAGCGAGGTTCTCTCCCGTGTAGCAAGAAGGCGGGGCTGAATCCAGTTGTTTCCGAGACAATGGAGTTAATTGATAGTGATATCTCGGGTATGAGTTCGTCCCATGTGTTTTGATGGTCCTCCACGAATTGTGCAATCATTGTCTTCACTGTCCGATTGGCTCGTTCCGTAGGGTTTTCCTGGGGACAATACGGTACGGTGTGTTGCAGATCCACGCCGGCTGTTTGCATAAACGTGCGGAATGAGCGGCTGGTGAACTGCGTTCCATTGTCACAGACGAATCGTTTTGGTACGCCAAAGTGACTGAGAATGCGTTCCCGAAAGGCTAGCTCTAGAGTGGCGATGGTAGCCTTTTATAAGGGGCACTAGTTCGACCCATTTTGAGAAGGTGTCGAAGAATACCAGTAGCATGGTGTTCCCTCGTTTTGATCGGGGAAGTGGCCCTACGAAGTCGGCGCATCCGTATCGTTGTGTTATCCGTGTGATGGTTTTCCGAATGCCGAGGTGGTTTGCCGGGGCTGATCATGGCATTCCTTGAGGACTCTTTGGCGTCGGTCTTTTGGGACGCAAAGTTTCCATGACACGTAGTCGTGATGACGTAGTCAGGGTTATTATCGGGTTCCTCTTTGGTTTGCTGAATCCGTCGTGTGAGCCAGGAGCAAGATGTTGCGTCCTTTTGATTCTTGCTAGCGTCTCCATGGGTTGTCGGGACAGGGCATCGGCAACCACGTTTTGTTTTCCTGCTCTGTAGTGGACGTCGTATTGATACTGTTGAGCTCGGAGTGCCCATCTCGCTATTCTTCCGTAGGGGCTTTCCAGAGTGTTCAGCCATTTCAGCGCGAGATGGTCTGTTATAACGTCAAACCGGTATCCCTATAGGTAGCATCGTAGTTTCCGGATTGCCCAAAATGACGGCGAGGCATTCCTTGTCGGTGGCGGAGTAGTTTCCTTCGGCCTGGTTCAGGCGTCGGCTGACATAGGCGATGACGCGTTCCCTTTCCTTCGATCTCCTGCGTGAGTACGGCGCCTATGCCGAGGTTGCTTGCATCGGTTTGTAGTGAGAACTTGATGTTGAAATCGGGGCAAGCAAGTACAGGAGCTGTCGTGAGTAGTTCCTTTAGTTGGTCGAAGGCCGCTTGTTGATCTGCGGTCCATGTCCATGTTTGTCCTTTCTTGAGTAGCTGAGACATTGGTTGACGACTGTAGCAAAGTTTGGAACGAATCTTCGGTACCATGATGCCATTCCGATGCACTGACGTAGTTCCTTTAGGTTCGTGGGTGGCTTGAGTTCTTTGACGGCAGCAATCTTGTCGGGGTCTGTGTGGATACCTTCTTCGCTGATGACGTGACCAAGATATTTGATCCGGTTTTGGAAAAATGTGCACTTTTCCGCGTTTATCCGCAGGTTCGCTTTTCGAAGGCGAGAGGACTATTGCTAGGTTGTGTAGGTGGTCCTTGAAGTTCGTCCGACGACGACAATGTCGTCTAAATATGCGAATGCATAGGGTTCCATGTCGGCACCGAACACGGTATCAAGGGCCCGTTGGAATGTTGCTGGTGCAGAAGGTAATCCGAAGGGCATCACTTTCCATTGATAGAGACCTCTGCCGGGGACCGTGAAGGCGGTGGCTTCTCGACTTCCGTTGGCCATGGGTATTTTCCAGTATCCGTTCTTCAGATCGAGGGTGGTTATGAAGCGTGCGTTCTGTAGGCGCCCAAGATGTAGTTGATTCTGGGCAGTGGGTATGCGTCAGAATAGAGTGAGCGTTGAGTTGTCGGTAGTCCACGCACATGCGCCATTTGCCGTTCTTTTACGTACGAGTACGATGGGGGCGCTGTGTGGGCTTCGTGAGGGGTTCGATGAGACCTTCTTGATCAATTGGTCGACTTGCTCGTCGATAATCCGCATCATGGCTGGGTTCTTTGGGTAATACCTCTATTTGATGGGTCGATTATCCCTCATGACGATGGTGTGCTCGGCTATGTTGGAGGTCCCATGGAGATCATTGAACATTGGGAGTTCCGTGTCCAGAAATTCTTGGATCTGTGGCGCTATGTCCGGCGGCCAGGGATCGGAGATCAGTTCTGGGTCGGGCTCGGTGAGATCGGTCGTGTCGGGGTCCTTTGGCTGGCTTGGGTCTTCTGGGAGGATGGTTGTGTCGAACGCGCTGGGGGTTCGATCCTACCTGGGTAGTCGCTTATGTGGGCGACGATCGGGTTAGCGTTGGCCGTGGGTGGCATAGCTTCGTGGGTCTGGCGGTATACCTGGGTTATAATGTCTCCAGATCGATGTACGGCCAGACGGGTCTCAGTGGCGACTCTGTTTTCGCAGCAACGACTTGGTTGGGCGACGAAAATTTCGGACGTGGTGTTAGGCATGGCGTGGTGCATGGCACTAGTGGGCACGTCAGTACGCGAAAGGTACTCCAGTGGGTTGGTGAGGATCGGGGTGGCGTCGGCCGTGGGTACCACAGGGCTGCGGTCGGTGTTTCGGGGGGTCAGCGGGCTAGATTCCGGTTCAGAGTGGAGAGGTTCCGTGGATATTTGTTCGATGGTTGGACCCGACCAGCAAGGGATTTGCGTGGCTGTTTCCCTCGTGGTTTGGTTGTTGCACTGTTGCTGCCTTTGTCGTTGTCGTTGTTCGGGGCTGGTTGTCGTCTTTGAGGGTGTCCGTGGGCTCACCTTCTCCGTTGAGGGTAGGGTGCATGGGTGCGCGGTGGCTGAACTTGGACCTGGGCTTCCTGTGTCGAGCGGGTTCCAGTTCGTTGGGGTTTGTCTCGTGGGTGAGATCCTTGTGGTGGGTGCGGGGTGCGTGTGCCCCGTAGTTTGTTTTGATCCTGGGCTTCCTGTGTCGAGCGCCTGGTTCAAGTGTGTTGATTCTGTCTCGTGTGTGAGATCCTCGTGGTGTGTTTGGGATGTGTGTTCCCTGGGATTGGCTTAGGACGCGGGTGCTCCGTAGTTTCGTTTTCCCGTTTGCTTGGTTGCAGTTTACCGGTGCTTGCTTCGGATTCGTGTTTTCCGTTGTGGGCCGGTTCTTTGCTTTCGCTGTGGTTGCTCGTTCACGTGTAGTGGGTTGCTTAGTCGCGGGTCTGTGGAGGCGTCGTTCTCGGCTGATCCCGGGTCAGTTGAGGACGCGTGTCGTTTCCCCGACGTGGTTCGACGGCAGCAGTCGACGGTCCGAGTGCCGCGTTTTCCACATTCCCAGCAGAATAGGATCGGAGCGTTGGTGCAGTCGTAGGCGGCGTGTCCAGCTTGACCACATCGGCGACAGGCTGCGCGTGGGTTGGCAATGGGAGTGGTGATCATTCGATGGGCGACGTCTTGCTTCGTTGTACTATTTCGATTCGATGACTGTCTGCGAGGTGTGTCTGCTGAATCCCAATGGGGTCTGCGAAAGGGCGTTCGGTAGGAGTCACTTTGAGTCGATTAGTGTTTCCTCTCATGAATAAGCTCGTACTCTGCCGCTAATCGGGTTAGCTGTGACAGGTTTTTCACCTTAACTGTCTCGTCCCACGTATAGCTGGAGTCCTCGAAGAAACTCCTGGCGGAAATGTGCCCAGGAACTGCCCTGTAGTTGACTGGTACGGTACCAGCGATTGGCTCGGTTGGTGAGTTGCTCCGAGGTAGTTGGTTGGTGTCCACTCCATAGGCACGTGCACGTTCCTCGAGTAGTTCCAGAAACGATAGTAGGTCATCTTCTCCGTTGAACTGGATGCCCCATCCGCGGATGCGTTCTGCCGTGCGTGCGACGTGGTTATAGTCGGGCCCGCTTATGGGTGCGTCTATCGCTGGCACAATTCTCTGTGTGGGCGAGCGGGAGGTTTCCGTAGTGGGCGGCCTTGGAAGATCGGCGGCTGCGACCACTGGTGGTCGGGGCGTGGGCTCTGGGGCTGCGGGGACATGCAAGCTGGCTTTGGGGTCCCATCTTCCGGTGCCTGATGGTCCTGGAGTAGTGGGCAGCGGGGACTTGGAGCGTCCTGCTGGTTTTGCGTATTGTCTCTCGAGTTCTGCCAAGCGAGTCCAGGCACCCGGCGGGAGTGGTCCGGCAACTGCATATGGCAAAGTTCTTGCGCAACTCTTCAACAGTTCCTTCGGTGTCAAACTCGAATTCCTTGGCGAAGGCCTCAAGCTCGTCTTGGCGGCGCTTGTAGATCCAGCCGATTCTGACGCCTGGATTGGCGATTCGCTCGCTGGTGTGGAAATCAATGCTCGCGTCGTCTTCGTAGGCTTCCATGGTGATTGGACTGAGTTTTCCTAGGTGTTGTTTTGGGCACTTTCCACTGTTTTAGCACTTGGTCACTGCGTTTTACTTTCCGGTGGCACTCGCGACTGGATTCGGGTGGGTGCGCGAATTTGGTTTTGTACCGGACTTGTGTTCTGTGGTTAGCTCTACTATTCTTTCTCGGTGGCCGTGGGTCTTTAATCTACGTAGCCCCGCGTTAAGGTTTTCTTTTAAGTTTCCTTAAAGTTGCCAGAAAGTTGGCTTTGAAATCTCCTTAAAGTTTCCGTAAGTCCCTGCTCGGGCGCCACTTGTAATGATACCTATTTCAGACTGAGGTAAGCTCAGTCTGTCCAGGTTCTCTACAAGAAATTTTTAGTATTGCTGGAACTTTAGGGTAGGGCTTGGCCGTGAGACCGAAAGTGGAGCGGGCGTATAGTCTTGTTACCGTGTAGGTACTTTGGGTGATCGCACTTGGCGATGAAAGGAAAACGCTGACACCTGAGTTTTGGTGTATGCGGTTTTGATGATTTTGTGTTCGCGCTCGGCGTGAGTTTGTTTTTGATGTTATTTAAATGGTTTTATTTGTGTTCTGTATTGTTTTCTCGGGGTTTTGGTGTCGTGTAGTGGTTTCTTGAATAGTGTTCTTGCGGAGGCGTGGTGCTGATAGCCGAGGCGGATGTACTCCCGATACGATTTAGAATAGGCGATGGACTGCCGTTTCGGTTAGGCGATGGACTGCCCTGATTGATCGCGGGCTCGGGCTATTTAAGCCCGATCTCGATGGCTGAGTCCGCAAGTTTTTGGTTACGGAAGTGGTGTCGAGTTCTCTACTCGTGCCACCGGCCCGGTCATTGCCTCGGTTGCACCGAGAAATGAGCTGAGTCTAGATTTGGCACTTTGGTCATTGACTCGGTTGCACCGAGAAATGACCTGTGTGGAGTTGTGTAACTCGGGGAGGGAGAGTGGCGCGTGTGTCGATTCTGCATGAATCGATCGGCGCGTGGACTGTAAATGTCCGGTGTATGGTGTTTGTGTTGTTGGATTATATATGACAACGTAACTTAGTGCTATTAGTACGAATATGTATATGAAATGCAAAAGTAACTTAGTGCTATCAGTATAAATATGTATACGAATGTAACGGTTCGTTACAACGTCGAAGGCGAAAAGCTGAAGCACATCTTCAACACCTAGTGTCTCAGCCTAAATCACACACCTGTGCCCGCTATTAGGGATATTTATAGAATGAGGCCGAACCAAAATCTTCCTCACTCCATCGTTGACTCCCATCGTCATTGTTAAGCTGGAACGCGTGCGGGACAAAGCGGCACTACTGCGTAGCATTGGTATGTACAGGCGGGAAACCAAGCAGCCCCTAACTCTGCAGTTACTCGGCCTAAACTCACCAGCCCCCGTATATCTCAACGAGCAGCTCACTAGGGAAACTATCCGATTTTTTAGAGAACCTCTAAAAATGAAGAAGCATCGTAAGCTGCAGTCCGTCTTTACGCCCAGGGGTATGGTTCATGTCAAAGTGAGCCAAGAAAGTGAGATCTGGGAAGTTCTCAGAATTGAAGACCTGCGAGATATGCAAGCTGCTACTGAGAGTCTTGCAGCTGGAGGCAAGAATAGCTCGTTTCGTCAGTAATACAATTATAAGCAAATTTTTCATGTTAGCTATAAGTATTACCAATTAAACCATCTTCCTGTATTTTAAGTGGGCCCTTAACTGCACTTAACGTTGTGCAATTCTTCGTTGTTTTAAAACATTTGATATGGACGGTACATTAGAAATGACCAATTCGAATACTTCTCAGGTCCTTAGAATTCTGGTGAAGCAAAAATCGGGTTTGCAAATCTGCAATATAAATGCACAAAGTTTAACAAGGAAAATTTACGAATTCAGAAATATGTTTATCGACTCTGGTGTGGATGTTATATGTGTGTCCGAGACTTGGTTTGTCCTCGACTTAAGTGACTCATTAATTGAATGTAGAGGATACAATGTATTTCGTTCTGACCGTGTAGGGCATGCCGGGGGCGTTGCAATATATATAAATTACAAGATAGCCGCAAAACTCATGTTTAAGCAAAGACCAGATAGCGCCATAGAGTACATATTTCTAAAGATCACCATTAATAAAAAGAAAGTTGCTCCTTGGTTGCATATATCGATCAAATCGAAACATTGACTACTCAGAACTGACATCACTTATTACTGACATTTCCTTGACTTATACAGACGTAGTCCTAGCAGGTGACTTTAACTGTGATATTCTTAGAGAATCCTCATTGACAGATAGCATGTTGAGCCTTGACTTAAATATAGCGAACCAACAGCTCCCCACACACTTCACCAAAACCAGAAACACACTACTAGACCTATTATTTCTCGAAAGTACTGACAAAATTCTCCTATATGACCAACTCACAGTACCAGGATACTCAAAACATGACCTTATTTTCTTGACCTATGATTTTAATCCTGATTACCATAACTATGACACCTTTTACAGAGACTTTAAGCACATTGACCTTGAAAAACTACACACTGACACCAACATTCTTGACTGGACATCAATACATTATATGTTGTCTGTAAATTCTCAGCTTGCCCACCTGCAATCAAACTTTTTGATTTCCTTTAGTAAACATGTACCTATTAAGAGAAAGGCAGTCAAACGAACAGATAACTCATGGTTCAACCCGGAGATACAGCGGGGTATCATCACACGAAACGACGCCTTTAAAAATTTAAAAGATATAAGACTGAACGTCACTTTAATATGTACAAATCATTAAGATCAGACGTGACTAAACTAATAAACTCTGCCAATACCGCCTTTTATTCGTCAAAGTTTCAAAACGCTGTGTGTGGTAAGCAGAAATGGCAAATGATTAAAAAGAACTAAGGCGCAATGACAGAATCTCTGCATTCTCATATACAATTTTCGACATGACTCTGTTCAAATGGATTGACTATAAGATGCTTACGTTCCTACATAAAATAATCCTCACCAGACAACCCGAATATCTGTATGAAAAACTTAGATTTACCAATTCCGCAAGAACGAACAATTTTATCACAATGCGATACAGAACACTTCATTCCGAAAGACATTTCTTTGTGAATGTTATTCGCATATGGATTCAACTTCCACATCACATGAAAACAATACGAAACAATACACAATTCAAAACTCAGTTAGGAGCCCACCTCAAATTAGATTAAAATTTAAAATCCAACAATATAAATTAAATTTAAAATAAAAATCACGAAAATTATCATAAGAAAACACACCAACAAATGTATCCGTTAATAAGTATGTCATACTAAAAGATTAATTTAGATATAAGCTGAATACCAAAAAATGTGACACCTAGTGACTAGTGCTCTAATTATAAGCCCCTTGCTTGTAGCACTAGGAAATACAATAAACAAACAATTAAAATACAATTACAATTTGGGGCTGGCGGTGCCTCCTCCTCGCTCCCCTCATAAGCCCTCTCGCTCGTCCTCCGGGCCACATTCTCCAGCTTCGAGGCCGCCATCTGGCGCTCCATCGCCGCGCTCGCCTCGCGCAGCTTTGCACGCGCAAAGACGGCCTCCCTCCGCGCCATCTCCTCCGCCACCTTCCTGTCCTCCTGCCTCTGGGCCTCTTCGTCGCGCCTCCGCTGCTCCGCCTCGCGTCGCCTGCTGGTGTGCTCGCCGCTGCCACAGCACCTCGGTCTGCGGATCCACTGGCTTCGCAGCCACCTCCACTGTCTGCGTCGCAGTCGGCTCCCACTTCGGCATCGCCGTCGCATGTCTCTGTGTCGCGCTCTTTGGGGCGCTGCCACCGTTGCCCGTCGTTGGACCTCCGGCCCCCTCAGCCCTGGGGCCGGCTCCACGTACACGAAAACCACGTCGCTATCCCCGCTCTCCTCCTCCGATGCCTCCGGATCCCGCCTGCTCCGCGGCGACGCCCACGAGGACACCTTGCTCCTCGGGGATGCCATGGGACTCCCTAGGGGCGATGCCATTATCTCCAGCTCGGAGATAAGCTCGAGGCCACCACTCGCCACGCGAGTGCTGCTCCTCCTGGTACCTTGCCAATAAATTTTTCGCTCACGCCATTTTTTTTTTTTCCTTCTTTCTTTTCTATTTGCTTTGCCTCTATGCCTTTAGTGCTTGGGCTGTCACTTGCGACTGATCGCCGGCTTCAGCCTCTGCCGTCGCCATACCCGTGCTGCCATTCCCACCGTTCCGTCGTACGGTACTTGCGCTCTTTTCCTCGGGCCCCGACTCTCGCTGGATCCCGTTGGTTTTGGGACACCAGCTCTTCGCCGCGTTAACCCTCCCAAGGCCACCTGGGTGATACAGGGGGAATCACGGATGACGGTCCGACCCGCGATCACTGTACTCTCCGGACGGGGGCAGGGTTGCCTGGGGCTGGAGCTTGCCCCAACCCGATGCTACCATGCTCCGGTTCTATGACGCAGTGGGACCACGGGCGGTCCGTCACCTGCCGTAACTGTACACACCAGTGGAAGTGCGACTATACTCTCCTCGTGAGGGCGGCTGGTTACAGGTCCTGGCACGGTCAGGTCTCTGGCACGGATGCTGGCAAATGGTAGTCGGGCGGAGAGAAGAAAACTCTCAGTGTAATCACCCCAATCCTAGGTGGAACAGCATGCGCTGATGGATGCGTGGCCGAGGGGGTGCTCGGTCGTTAGTATGCGAACTCTGGATACCTGCTGACCTACAGTTTAAATCAGGCTTTCCGGGGCACGCGGGCTATGCCTCGGGTGACTAACCTCTTCCCGCCTACTCGTGAGACCAAAACATGTCAAATCAATGAAATATTAAAAATAATACCGCAAAGGAGCTCGGTTCTCCTCTTAAAGTACCGGAGGGACAAGACCATCCCTCCACATCAACGCCTGGGAAACCAGGTCCAAAGAAGACGGGGATGGAGACTAAGTCGGTCTACCGTCTTCTAGCAGAATCCGCTGCGAGGAGGGCTCCGATAAGCCAATCGGGCCCATCCACTTCGGGGGCACCGGGGTCAAACCGGTCATCGGGGTGGCTGCCAAGCAGAGCGTTATCGCGGCAGGTGGCGGGTCTGCAGGCCAAGGAGGTAACCCGTCCTACCAGGACAGGAGGCGTGCTGCCTTCATCTTGGCCAGCGAGGATCCGGTGTTTTTGGAATCGGCGAAGGGGATGGAGCAGAGGCTTTGGGCCAGCTCAGTCATCCCGGACTTCAAGCCAGCCAAAGCCGGAAAGGGAGCAGCCAAGCCACCGAACAAGCTGCAACGCTCGGCGAAAGAAAACGCCACCCAGCCTGGCCAAGCCCAGAAAGCCAAGCGGGCGAAGACGCCCTCCAAGCAAGCGGGGGTCCAGCCAGAGGTCTGGCTTGACGTCGCGGAAGCGGGGAGCCAACCCGAGGCGTCGGACGTGGCGTCCATGATATCAGACGATATCCTGGATCGCTACGAGTCCGACGCGAGCGACCTGGCCAGGGGTCTCGGACGCATCGACGTCGGGGACGACGATGAATTCCCTGAGAGCAATTTTCGACGACGGTAGTGGAGGCGAGTCTCAGGAGTGTCCCTGACACTCCTGCAGATAAACCTCCACGATTGTAAGGCAGCATGTGCTGCCTTATTGCTCCACCTAGCCAAGGGGTGGGCATAGTCCTCATTCAGGAACCCTGGATCCTCGGAAACAGGGTCTCCAGTTTGAGGACTCCTGACTATAAGCTATATATAGCTGACTCCCCAGGTAAAATACGCACCTGCATTCTTGCAAAAATAGAACTGCACTTATTTTTGCTCCCAAATTTCAGCAATGAAGATCACACGGCGGTGAACCTCGAAGGCCAAGAGCGCTCACTCCGTGTCTGCTCTGCATATATGGGTCATGACCAGCCGGACCTCCCACCACATGCACCCTTGAGGGCGCTCTTCGCAGACTGCGAGGCCAAGGACATCGGCCTAATAGCGGGATGCGACGCTAACACTCACCACAGTCAGTGGGGTCAAATCGCCGAATCAAATCTCAGACTCTCAGCATGCCTATCGGAGGGGAAGATCCACCGAAACGGCCCTACATGCGATCACATCGTTCATCGAATCGTCCCTCAGCTGCAAGGAATATACCCTGGTAGCCTTTCTTGACATAGAAGGGGCCTTCAACAACATAATCCCGTCCGCCATCACGGGAGCACTGGCTGACCTCGGGATTGACTCCCGGACGGTGATTCTCATCGATCACAGGAAATACAAGATTCCGATGCTGCAATGCAGGACCGTTGAGGCATCACTGGGGACGTCAATGTCAACAGAGGCACCCCGCAGGGCGGAGTCCTCTCGGCTCTCCTATGGAACGTAGCAGTAACGTGGCAGTAACCCTGGACAAGAAAACTTGTCTTGATAAACTCACAACAGTCCAACGCATGGCAGAGCTATGCATAACGGTCGGATTACGCACTACCCCAAGTGAAGCCCTCGATACCATGTTAAACCTTCTACCTGTAGAACTTATGGGGAAAAAGGTTGCAACACTCTCCGCCCTTAGAATGAGGGAATCCAACCTGTGGGGGAAACCACCACGGTTGGCCACTTGAGAATCCTTAGAAAATTCCCGCAACTTCCAGTGAGAACAGATTACTGAATCCCAAGTGACTACCTCTCGACGCCTTTCCAGGTATCCATCCCACTCAGGGAGGACTGGAGGAGGGGCGAACCTGGACATGGCAAACACGATCCACTTCTACACTGAAGGCTCAAAGTTAGACGGCCGCGTGGGGAGGGGCGTCTTCTCCGACGAGCTCAACATCAGTCTCTGCTTCAGACTTCCGGACCACTGTAGCGTGTTCCAGGCAGAGGTCTTAGCTATCAAGGAGGCCATCTCTATCGTCTCCAAACTTTCTTTAGACGGACACAAAGTGTTCGTCTTCTCGGACAGCCAAGCGGCCCTCAAGGCTCTTGGCTCTATTTCGTCGAACTCAGCGACCGTTAACGACTGTGTCCCAGGACACAGGGACATTGTCGGGAACGATGACGCCGACGAGCTAGCTAGGTAGGGCACTACCGTACCTCTCCTGCCGGAGAGGGAGCAAGTAGCGATTCCTTTGGCTTCGTGCAGGCTACTAACGCACGAGACATTCGAGCAAATTGCTGACAGGCGATGGCAGCTGACCATCACATGCAAAACTTCAAAAGCGATCTGGCCAAATCGTTCGAAAAAGCTCTCGGAAGAGCTTTATAGACTCAGCAGAGCACATTGATCCGCCGTCAGGGCATTACGAGGCATTACGGGACACTGAAAGATCGGCACACACGCTGCAAGACTGTCGATCCCTCACAACGACTTCAGCAGAAGTTGTAGGGACGAGGAGGAGTCATTTCACCACTTCTTCAGTCTCTGCCCGGCCCTGGGAGTTCTCTCCCCCTCCGCTACTGCCTTAACCTAACCCTCCCAAAGCTGGCGGGTTCTTTTCCCCTTCTAGTTTTCCTTTTTAGATATCCTCTCTAACCATACAATGTAGACTGATTCCTTGTATAAATGTTTTTTTTTTTTGTCCTTAACGTCGGCCCTCGGCGTCCACCAACCTTTCCCCCCTCTGCCCAGGTAAGTGATACGGATTGTGTTCACTTTCATCTTCTACCTCAAACTTTTCCACTGACTTTCAGATCATCCTGCGTCCTTGCCAGCGGTGCGCTCTCGCTATATGTGCCCGCGACTTATAGGACCTCCAACATTTCGCCCGGCTCTACCATGGAAACCGCCTTCGCTTGTCCCTCCTTAACATTTTCGGTTCGGCTTCTGGCGTGACCTCTGACCCGCGCAGCTACCTCGGACCAGAGGAACGTCCGACTCGTCGCCCGTCAGTAGCACGCGGGTAATGCCGTCTGCCCGGCCGAACCCGACGGTCGTAGGTGACTCCGGTTCCTTGGGCCCCAGGACCAGGAACTCCTTATCCTTCGTTGCTCCGTTGCGCGAGTTATGATAATTTGTAGGTTCGGGAGAAATGATTGCGATACTCGTTGTGATTTTGTTTAATATATCTTTCAAACTGAATTCTTTATTTCAAAGTTCGTATATCGATGCCTAATGTTTATGTACTTATGCTGACCTAGCGGAATGGAAATTGCAACCGGACCGGATGCTTATGTAGGGCTCGTTTTCGAAGCGGCCCCGATGTTTATGTTGCGAAGTATTTGGTTACTCATTGTTTGGTTGCCGTAGGGGTTTCGGTGGGGGACCGCCGAGGGTAAGTGCCGAGGCGGTAACTCCCTCCCCTCAGACTGAACTACCAACCATAGTGGAGCGATGGTAGGTGGGAAGGTGGCAGATGGAGCAATAGTTGGCATGAGTGGTGCAGCTGGTGTAAGTTGTTCTTTTCGAAAGGCCGGCCATAGCTGCCTCCACTATCAACAGCACAGTTAGCATTGTATATGTAGCTGTTGTGTGTATCGCTGTTCCCGTCTGGATTTTACTGATTTGTATTTTTGTTTCGATGTCCTCTATCCTCAGCTCGTGAATTCCCACTTCTTGAGTCGTTCTATTTTTGTGTATAGTTTCAACCTTGGGTATTTCCAAGTTTAACTTCGCCGTGCCGAGCTTCTCCTTGGCCTCGTACTGTATGTTGTTTATCATGGTCCTGCACTCACTGAACGTGATCAGTGCTGATCCATTTATGGTTCTTTCTTGCCCACAGTCTGTCTGCAACTTCACCTTTTCACCATTGAAAATCGCGATATAACCCTCTTCTGGATCGAAAATCCTCCTTACGAGTCCTACATCCCTAGTCTCGCAGCTTGCTTCCTCTCCGCTGATCAGTTTCCTAATACACTTTTCGTTAACTTGGTTCACAATTTTCTCATTCTTACATATATATAATTCTCTCATTTTCTGACATTTGCTCTTATAGAATAACGTTTCCTCTTTATTGATTAATACATAGTCTGGTGTTATTATAAATTATGTTTTATTAATGGGTAACGATATAATTCTTTGTAAAGAATACGTTCCTTTTTTGAAAATCGGTAATTTTTACGGCCAATATTATATCTGTCCTATTCATTATTGCTTTTAATTCTAAAACTCATACATATGCTCGTCGGATATTATTTTTATCCCCTGTTCTTCTAACTCTTTTCCGCACTTCGTCGCTTCCTGCTTGTCGAATATGAATTTTGAGATTAATCCTATCTTTGCTAATAGCAAGCTTTCTGCTATATCATTTAAGTTCATTCCTAACATATCTATCGTCACAGAAATCCTGTCATTATACTCTAGCCTATAAATTCTCTTGTCTTCTTCTAGAAACGTCTTGCTTATTCCGTTTTCGTACTTTTTTTATAAACATGGCTACTCTAGTTTGCTCTTCATTGATGTATCTTGTTAAGTTTTTTAAACATTATACTAATCTTACTACCCGTTCTTTCCTGGAAGCTTATGGCTTCCCTCAATCCTTTTTCTTCCTCCTGCATTTTTCTTATTTCTTCTTCTAATATTTCTGCATCTTGTGCATTCCCATAAATTCCCTGTTATTGATTTAATGACTGAACCTAATCCGTTAATCAATCCCCTTGCTTTCCTACTCCTTGGGCATATAGCCTCTGATCTTGATTTTATCATTAGTAGTTTACTCTAGAGTGCTCTCACCAGATCTTTTTGTTTCGGCATCTTCAGCTGTGTCCCTGAGCATTGTTCCTATGCTCTCTATTGCCTCTCGATACTCCTGTAGCCTCACTATGTGTACAATCGTCTTGTGCGTCTGTATTATCTTCGCCGAGCCTAAATTAATGTGCGCCAACGGCTCGTCTCCCCTCAATGGTCGTATCTCAAAGCTCCTTTCTGCGGCCATGGCCCTTGACCACCTGTAATTATTTTTATTCATTTGGTTTAGTTAATCTTCTGATTTGTGAATCTTCTGTGGTCTGGTTGATGTTAGTGTGTCAGCCCATTGTCTTGGTAATCTTATCCCTCCTGTTCTCCTTCCTAAATATTGTATCTCCTGCCTGTACCGGGCTTGGTTTTTGCCTATCTGTATTTGCTACGTCTATTCTCCTATTCTTTTGTTGCTCTACCCTTTCCTCAAAAATTCTGTCTTATCTAGCTGTAGTTTAAAATTTACTTCTGTAAGCTTCTTATAAACTTTTTTTCCAAATCTGTCATGTGTTCCTGCAACGATTTTGAGAACACCATAATATCGTCCATGTATATGAGACAACATTTCCCCAGCAATTCTCCGAAAATATTATTCATTAACCTTTGAAAGGTTGCGGGAGCGTTGTTCAATCCGAAGGCATTCGCACATACTCGAAGTGCCCCCTTCTGCAGAGAACGCTGTTTTCGGGATGTCTTCTCTTCTTACCTCGATTTGGTGGTATCCACTCAAAATCTAAGGTTGACAAAATATTTTGCTCTCCCCAAACTACCCAATACATCATTTATTAATGGTAGGGGTATCTCTCCTTTATAACTTTCTCATTTAACTTCCTATAGTCCACCACCATTCTCTATTTTCTTTCCCCTGAGCCATCCTTCTTTTTGGGCACCAGCCAAACCGGTGCACTCCATGGTGAGTGGCTATGTCTAATAATATCCTGATCTAGTAACTTCCCTATGTCTTTTCACCTCGTCTTTCTTTGAATACATATCTGTACGGCCTTTCGTACGCCGGTATGTCGTCCTTCGTTCTAATTTGGCATTTGACAACGTTTGTGAAAGACAACTTATCACCTTCTTTATGAAATACCTTGGGGTATTTTCTACAAATTCTCTGAAGCTCTTCGCTATTTAAATGTCCCGTCCTGAACTTGTGGAACGGTATGTTTTATCTCCGTTACCTGTTTCTTCTATATTGTTGAGTTCAAAATGTTGCTCGGTTTTGAATTCGACAACCTTTATCAGTTCTTCCAAAACAACTCCTGGTCTACCTCCGCATAATTTGTTACTTCTACCACGCTCTGTCAGCCACTGCCCTGTAAATACCTTCCGAAATGATCATATCTTCCTTTACTATTGTTTTACTCAACAGGAAATCCCCATCGGATCCCTGCACTGGGATCGAGATAACTCTTTTTGTTCCTGCTTCTGTTGTGTGTACTTCGCTTGGTCTATATTTAGCGAACTGTATCTGTAACTTTTAATTTGTCGTGCGGAACCAACCATTTTCAATGTCGATCACGGCTTTTAGTTGTTGTAACAAATCTATCCCGATTAATCCATCGAAAAAACTGATGGAATTTGAAAAGCAACATTCTCATCTTTCCTATTCCTTCCAGTTCTTTGAACGTTGGTAAATATGCTTCTTTAAAAATGTTATGGGATTGTGTAATAGTCTTAATTGCTATTGGGTCTTGTAGTTCTTTTCACGTATTGTGATTGAACCATTTCGGGACGAGTGAAGAGAAGGTGGATCCTGTATCGATTAACATTTTAATTTTTTTTTCGGAGTAATTTTGATCATTACATAAGGTAGGGTTGAGTGGCCCCTCCTAGTCCCTAAATATCCTGTTGGTTGTTCGAGGCTAGTTGCGAAAAATTTGCCTCATCCTCTTGAATGTTATGCAACTGCCCACTGGTCGACGGCCGATTTCCGCCCCTCTCTCCGAGTTATTAGCCGAATTATATGACCGTTTTGAATTGGCCGTATTATTCGACTGACTAGAATTGTTCGAGTTATAAGATTGTCCGGAATAGTTCGAATTCCTAGACATCCTTGTTTGATCACTACCTTCTGCATCTCCAGGTGCCTGGATTGCTAGCTGACCCTTTATAGGTTTGTTTTTGAAATAATTGTTGCCGTACCCCTGTCTGTCTCGATTCTGCTGCCCATAATTCCACTTAATGTTCCTGTTCTGGTAACTACGATATGTTCTTCCATAGTTGGAAGTTTGATTTAAACTGTCCGACCTAAATGGGTTACCCATAATTGGATACTGAAATCCAACTCCTGGACATCCATTCATATCCATCCATCCTCTCCTCAGTGATCAGTCAGCTCTCACTGCGTTCGGACGTGTTTTCGCTATGTCGCTTTATCACTGCTCGGAATGCAATTCGGACGTCACTGCCGCTCAGCTTCGTTGCTTTGATGCTGTTCGGTGTTCATCTATATGCCGCCGTGCGTTTCATTTGACTTGCATTGATCTGCACTCAGATGCTGTAAAACTGTTAATAAATCTGCTCCTAACCTGTTATGGCAGTGTGATTACTGTGTGGTTGCCAATGACTCGCATTCGAAAATTGATGAGATTAATGAAAAGGTTTTGAAGCTTGAAAGCCTTTATCGGGATCTGAAGTCGGACTTCCAGGGCCTTTCCGTCAATCTAAGCGAGTGAAGCCTACTAGGAAGGAGGCCAACAAGCCCATGCCAGCGGCTGACTTATTGTCACCGCAACAAGTGGCCGCTACTTCGGCGGCGGTCATTCAACCGGGATCAGCTGCTAATCTCCCTTTGGATTTGGATGGCTTTGTGACAGTCAGAAAGAAGGAGAGGAAGAAGAATATAAACAAAAACACTAAGCGTTTTGTTGGTGTTGCTCCGGTAAGTGCTCCTAAGTGCCGGTAGCGAAAATTTCCTGTGTGAAGCTTGTCAAGAGATGCCGATCTATCTTCGTTGAAGTTTGTTAATTTCAAGCTAGGGGTCCCGGAGGATCTGTATGCTGCTGCTTTTTGATGAAGAGTTTTTGGCCTGTATCGGTTAGGGTTTTCCCGCTTTGTACACAGGCAGAGACCGGACGCTGACTTGACGGCAGTGGATCTCCGTGCTATCGTACCGTTGCGGACGTCCACGCCCGTGCAAGAAGCTCCATCTACTTCAAAAAACCCCCAGTGAGCGGCGCCTCTGGATTCATGGTCGCCGCTGTTCGACAAATTTTCTACCTGCACTTGTTCGCCTTTTGCTTTGAGCAACCGCCCGTGGGATCATATTTGGCATTCCCCGTCGACGCAACAACTACAACTTACGTATTTTTCACGCTGCGCTTTGTGCGGCATTCGCTCGGCTGCTGCTGGGTTAAGAGGCGATGCTCTTGCTGGCGCTCTCCCTCAATTGCGGGAGTGCTTATCAACTTCACAACAACAAATGCAATTGCAGTGCTTCGTGTGCTATGCCTGCGCCGGCGCTGCACTCGACACTTGGGAGAGGCAGCAGCCCGGCGCTTGCTCTAAGCGGATCACTCTCTTCAGCGCCACTGCCAATGCTTTCAAATAGTGTGGCTCTCCCAGCCGCAGTTCCGCCCACGTTACTCAATGAGGATTGTCAGCTGATCCACACTGCGACGGTTCGGCGAGTTCCAAGTATGGATCTTGCCCCTGCTGCTCAGAGTGAACTGCGTGGTTCCGCTCTGGATCCTCCTCCGTGGCCGCTGACCGGACGGCAGTGCCGCACCTTCTGGGACCATGCTGATGGACGGGGCCAAATCCATTCGCATTTTTTTCCAAAACATATCAGGTATGCGCACAAAGGCTCAGGCTGTCTACTAGGCAACCTCTACATGCGACTTCGACGTAATCATCTTGGTTGAAACCTGGCTCAACGAAAACTTCTTCGACAATGAGTACTTCGATCCCAACCTTTTCCAAGTGTTTCGCAAGGACAGAGATTGTGCCAAAACGAAGCACCGGAGAGGGAGGTGGTGTCATTGTGGCCGTTAGACGCACCCTACGCTGTGATCCGATTTGTCTTCTTGATGATGACTCAATCTTGGATCAGATTGGTGTGGCAGTGTGGCTGGTCAGTCGGAGACGCTATGTATCAGCGCATCATACATTCCACCGAATAGCAGTTACGAACTCTACAAGGCGCATACGCTGAATATTGCCAACTTATATGGTAATCTACGAGGCCGTCAGCATCTCTGCGTTGTTGGCGACTTCAATTTGGGCTCGTTGGTATGGTCCGCTGATTCGGAGTTGGAGGCTATGATGCCGAGCAATGTGCATTTGCAGCACGAAGTTATGTTTTTAGATGATTGTTTTAGTATGGGCTTAACTCAAATTAATAATGTTTATAATAGGCTAAATAAGATTCTAGATTTAGTTTTTGTTAGTGCGGATATTGTTTGCCCTGTTGCACGTTGCGAGCTGCCTATTGCTGATTGTGACATGCATCATGAGCCGTTGGTATTCACCGCTAAATTCTATAGTTTCTCGCCTTGGTCTGAACCCGGCTTTGCATATTTATTTACTGATATAAGTTTGAATGCTATACGTGATGACTTGTTAAATGTAAACTGGGCTTCTGTTCTCTCGCATCCTAGTGCTGAATCTTCTTTCAATGTTTTCGTTCGTACTGTTCATCATATTGTTGATAATAATGCTTCCAGAAGAGTGCGTGGCTCGTATAGGTTACCGTGGTATACGAAGGGTCTTGTGAAGTATAAGAATCTGCGCAACAAGTTTTTTAAACGGTTTAAGAAAACCCGTGACTCTGTTGACTGGGCCCAGGTATAGGCAGCATAAACGGGAGTTTGATTTTTAAATAAATTTTTATATAATCAATATATTGCGGACGTTGAAAGAGGACTTAAGGTTAATCCCAGGTCGTTCTGGCATTTCATAAATTCAAAAAGATCGACGGTTGCTCTTCCTTCAGCTATGAGCCTTGGTAACTTGGAGCTCAAATACTGACAGCGGCATAGCGAACCTTTTTTGCTTCTTTTTAGCTCAAACTTCGAGCCATACGCAGTTTGGCATGAGTCTGATGTCTTAGACTTTATCCCGTCGGTGGTCAATATTGGCTCACTTGATGTATCAGAGGTGGACATTTTGGAGGCAATCGCTGATTTCGACAACTCGTGTAAAGCCTGACAGTGATGGCATTTCTGCTTTTCTGCTTCGCAACTGTGATGTTGCTTTTGTGAACCCCTTAAAATTATCTTCAATAATCTTTGTTAACAGGTCACTTTATTGGAAAGTGGAAAGCTGCCACTATTACTCCCGTTTTTAAGGGAGGTGCTAAGAATTGTATTTCTAATTATAGACCAATTGCCAAACTCAGCAATGTCTCAAAACTTATTGAGTGAATCATTGCCAAAAGATCTCTTTTCTCATGAAGGCATACATTAGTCAAAATCAGCATGGTTTTATGCCGGGTAGATCAACGACTTCTAATTTGGCAGCCTTCAGTAATTTTTGTACACATGCCTTTGAAGGGCACTCTCAGGTCGATGTGGTATACACTGACTTTGCTAAGGCCTTTGACAAAGTCTCCCCACTGTGCCTTGGTAGCCAAGCTGAAGCGGTTGGGTATTCATTCAAGTCTGCTTAAATGGTTCATGTCATACCTTGAGCAGCGAGAAATGTTGTTTTGGTAAATGGAAGGCAGTCGAGCCCATATTTGGCTACTTCTGGCCTTCCACAGGGAGTGCTCTTGGGCCGTTGCTATTTTCTATTTTCATCAACGACATATGTCTCAGCATTGAAGTTTCTGAGCATTTGCTTTATGCTGATGATCTGAAAATATTCGGTTCTGTCAGAACCTTAGGTGACAGTTTCCGTCTTCAGCGAGACCTGGATGCAGTCGTTCGTTGGTGCTCACTGAATTGTCTACCTCTCAACATTAACAAATGTTACTTTGTGTCCTTTAGTAAGTGTTTATTCAATATTCAGGCCTCTTATTCGATAGATGGCATTCCGCTCTTGAAGCAGACTGAGGCACTTGACCTGGGGGTTTTGTTCGATTCGAAATTTCTTTTTATCGAACATTTGAACTTCATTTTGCCAAAAGCCTATGCTATGTACAGCTTTTGTTACGCGTAATGCAACCCAGTTTAGGGACCCATACACGAGGCTAAGTCTTTACTCATTTCTTGTGCGCTCGCGCCTTGGTATGCTTCAGTGGTTTGGAGCCCCACAGGGGCCGTTCAAATAGCGCGTATGGAGAGATTGCAAAGGAAGTTTTTGAGGTTCGCACTACAGCCGCTGCAATTTTCCGTTCCGGTGCCGTCCTATGAGTGCAGATGTCGCCTCGTGCATCTCTCCTCTCTCGAGGATCGAAGGACCATTGCGGCGCAGATTTTTTGTACGATTTGCTGGTGGGTAACATCGATTGCCCGGACCTGCTTGCTAGGATTGGCTTCAACACGCCTGCCAGGAACCTTAGGCACCATGCACTCTTTGTTGTTGATCTCCACCGGACCAACTATGGAAATAATGAGCCGTTAGGTAGGGCTCTTCGGCAGTATAATTCGTTGCCAGCTAGGATGCGATTCGACTTTTGCCTGGGAAAAGGAGCCGTTAGACGGTTGCTATCTCAGTTTTTTGTTTTAATTGTTAGTTTGTTATTCTTTGTTTTGTTTAGTTTTTAAGATAGAAATAAGTTAGTTTAGCCAGATAAGGTTTATCCGTTGGCGATTAAATAAATAAATAAATAAATAAATATTGGGCATCGCGAACGGCATTGGGAACTGCGGTTGGGTATTCCCTGCCCACCGATACTGCGCCCAGGTGCCTGTCTGCGACCCCGGTACCGGATTATTTTGTTTCTCTGATTCCTGTTTTGGAGTTTCTTTAATCTCTTTTTTACCCTGCGAGTCCGTCCGTTCTTAACCTTTTGCTTCTACTTCTGCTTCTTCTAAGGTACCCAAGTTCTTTTTTCCTGCAAGCTATTTCATAGGCCTTTTGCTATATTGGGTACCCCCATGTTCCTGATAGTTACACCTATCGTTCCTTTTTAAGGCTGACACGAATGCGTTTAAGGCCATTTCCTCGTACCACTTGGTCTTCTCACTCCTCAACAACATGCCTTGCTCACTGGACTTGGCCAGGCTCATTAGGCTTTCTTTAGGGTCATAACTTTGGTGTATAAGGCCTCCAATTCCAACTTATTCGCTTTAATGTGAGTCAATTCCATAATCAAATCCTGCTCCTATCTCTTATCCTTGAAATGGGTAATCAATATTTTCTTTATCTGGTCCCAATTTAACTCCGACTCATCTAAATCGAGGACTTTATCTGCTGCTCCTACAATCTTGCTCCTTACTGCTCTAAGTGCAATTACGCCTACATTTGATCTCTCTTCTCCTTTGATTAGACCTAGCACCTGTTCTACCGCTCCTATAAATCCATCCAATTTCCCAGAGTCTCCTTCGTACTTCGGAATAATTTCTACCAGGTCTATTACCTTGATAGCTTCTAACACACTTGTAGTCGCCATTGGTGCAGGCCTATTCTCCTCTGTCATAACAATTCTTGGTTTGATAATCCTGAGCTGTCTCTCTCTTCCTACTTATTTCGTAACTCTTCTAGTGTATACGATTACTTATTGTTTTAATAGTGTACTTAGATATATAATGATTATTATATGCTTATTTGTTATGATTACGATTATTGTACTTAGATGTATAATGTGTACTTAATTTAATGTGTAATTGGTTTCTTGGTTATTCTTGTCTTCTTGACTGTCGTTATTGTCTAGATCTGCGAGTTTCCGTGTGGTGCAATGGAGTTCTGGAATTAATTTAGAACCAGTACTTTGTCTTACATTGATTTTTAAAAATAGCAACAATGGATTTCGATCTACTTTTTATTTTATCTTCTTCTCTTTTATCTTCTTCTCTTTTATTTTATTTTATTTATTTTTATTTATTTATTTATTTTTTATACCCGTACTCGAAGAGTAAAAGGGTATATTGTATTTAATGGTAAAAGTGGATGTGTGTAACACACAGAAGGAGAGCATTTCCGACCCCATAAAGTATATATATTCTTGATCAGCATCAATACCGAGTCGATATAGCCATGTCTGTCCGTCTGTCCGTCCGTCTTGTTTTTCACTCATTGCTCAAAGGCTATTAGAGCTAGACCAATCAAATTTTTTTCAGACTGATGTGATATCCCACTCCTAGAAAAGTGTTTCAAAATTTCGCCCCGCCCACTTCCGCCCCCACAAAGGGCGCAAATCTGTGGCGTCCACAATTTTGAAAATAGCAAAAAACGAAAAATTCAGAATCATAGAGACAGCCCATATCTATTAGGGGCCCAAATCTGAATCGGATCGGATCATTAATATAGGAAAATATACGAAAAACTTCGCTTCCTCTTTTTGCACTCACACAAAATCGAGTCGATTTGGTTTTTTGTAATTTGTGTCGCCTGGATCGAAGAGACTATAAGAGCTAGAGCAACCAAACTTTTGGCCAAGACTCCTGTGATACCAAACCTGAACAAGTGTATTTCAAATTTTCGCCCCGTCCCCACAAAAGACGAAAATCCACAATTTTGAAGATAGTAAAAACCAAAAATACAGTATGGTAGAAAATGACCATGTCTACCAGATTCCCGGAATTTGGTTCAGATCGGATCATTATTGTAGCCACAATGATCAAATGAATTTTCAGCAGCGAGCTGCCCCACCTCCCGCTACAACCATAACAAAATATACATTTATTTTGAGGGTTGCTGCTGCTGATTCTCTCACACTCACACTCGCACGCTCTGTCTCGTGCAGTGTACGTGTGTTGTTGTGAGATCTGATGTAGATGTAGATGACAGATGCATCAAACAAATGTAAAATGTAAAAACTAATAAAACATTTGAAGATTCCACATAAATCACATGTGTACAGACTGAGTACGGGTATAAAAGTAGAGTCGCGCCTACAGCGACTCCGTACGTTCTTTCTCGTTTTTTTTTTGGTTTTGTTTATTTATGTATATATTTATTGTTTATTATTATTTCTGTCTCCTACTCTTGTATTTAATAATTTACTTCCTCATTTACTGTTTTCTTAAGTTTCTAATCCTTATTACCCGGCCTGCTGAAGCTAGCTGATTAGCTGTGCGATACAGCATCACAACCAAGTGCGGACAGTTATTGCCACTAGGGTATTTTTCTTTCGTTATTGATTCGTTTTGACCATCCCACGCTAGGCGGGGGATGCCCTGTGCATTACAGTGCGCCGGCCAATACATGTTGATTGGTATGCATCACTTATTATTTTCTGTTTAAAATTCTTTGTCTCTATCGAATCATTACTTCCCTTTGCTAAGCGGACGCCCTGCGTTCCACAGTTCACCGCCTAATACAAGTGGAAGCATGACCGACACAACTTCCTCTTATTCTTACTTCTTCCATTGGATCCGTACTAGAGGTCTGCATGAGTAGCAAAAAACCATATTCGAATGCACAATGCTCAAAATGAATTGAGTGAATTGAATGCAAAGCCAAACTGGAGTGAGTGAATGGGGAGTGAATTACGTACAACTCTGTCTCACAAAGAATAGAGAAAACAGAAACGAATCGAATGAAGTGAGAACACAGAAAACGGAGACGCTTCATTCGAATGATTCGAGTTGCAAAAAAAAAAAAAAAACTCGGACTACAAATACATACACAGACTACGTACATGCATACAGACTTGTCGGCTTATTTTATTAAAAAGGTGTCCATGTGTGCGTGCGCATGGACCGAACAACTCGAATTACTCAAGTACACGACGCATTGGCAAAGTTTTCATTTCCCTTTTCACTTCATTCGTTCTCACTCATTTCGTTCAACGTCTCAAGCTATGAAGCACAGCGCGTACTCATACTCATACAATGTCGTTTCATTTCTTACATACCACTCAACTCATTCCAATTCAATTCGAATGCATTCAAAAAGTGTATGTTGGGGAGTGGACTCATGCAGATGTCTAATCCGTACCTCCCTTTGCTAAGCGAACGCCCTGTGTTCCACAGTTCGCCGCCTAATACAAGTGAAGGCATGATCGATACTTATTATTATGACTAATTACTTCATTGTTCCTGTTATTTTATCCCATTCTCATGCTAAACGGCCGCCCTGTGCCATACAGTGCGCCGCCTAATACATGCGAATCGAGAAAATAATTTTATTCTTGTTCTATTTCTTGGCTTTTGAACTTTTAGTCCACTGCATCGACATTCCACTGTCCTAACCGATCGAACCACTCAGTCCTCCTCTGTATTAGCTCGAACTTGTCTACAACCGTCGCCAACACGACCCGAGCTGTCTGCAACGCTCTTTCTTCATCTCTGTATTAGCTCGAACTTGTCTACAACCGTCGCCAACACGACCCGAGCTGTCTGCAACGCTCTTTTCTTCATCTTCGTCAACGATCGGCCGTTCGACCGAGCTGTTCGGTGCACATCGAGCCATCGACAACCACGATCGTTTGCCGACGCTCGTCGACAGCCAACCGTTCGATCGAACCGCTCGATGCAACCCCGAACCGTCGGTGCCTACGCTCGTTCGTTGACGTTCGACACGTTATGATTGTTGCACTCAAACCTTCCATTTCTTTCACAGACACTAACATTCTTTAATTAAATGAACTTTTAACTTAACTGCACGATTTATTGGGTATATTTGTGTAACTTCTTCTGTTTAAAATTTTTTTATTTTTTTTATTTTTTTCCTCTGTTGTTTGTTTCCTTTCGGACACTATGCCCTTGCCATATTCTCTCTAACATATCTCCGCTACTGATTATAACAACTCTTTGGTTGCGTATTTTTTCTTAATTTATTCATTTATTTATTGTTGTACGATTCGCTGTACTTTTATTTCTTTCCACTTTATTCTCTCCATTGCACCCACTTCACTCTATTTACTCTTAGAGAATAATGATAATTATAATGTTATATATTCCTGCCATCCTTGCTGTCTCGGATCCTTCGTCAAAGTCGTCTAGTTATGATTAGTCCTCTGGTAGAATCCGTTCTTTAACAAGGGACTACCTACTGCGCCAGTTATGATAATTTGTAGGTTCGGGAGAAATGATTGCGATACTCGTTGTGGTTTTGTTGAATATATCTTTCAAATTGAATTCTTTTATTTCAAAGTTCGTATATCGATGCTTAATGTTTACGTACTTATGCTGACCTAGCGGAATGGAAATTGCAACCGGACCGGATGCTTATGTAGGGGCTCGTATTCGAAGCGGCCCCGATGTTGATGTGGGGTTGGCAACTTTTTTTGCCAACGAAGTATTTGGTTACTCATTGTTTGGTTGCCGTAGGGGTTTCGGTGGGGACCGCCGAGGGTAGGAACAAATGCTGAGGCGGTAACTCGCGCACCCCCTCAGACCACGATCGGATTTCGAGCAGAGGTTGGCAGTCGACGCCTGCGTGCTCAGGAACGTATCACTCACTCTGCGTTAACCATCCTTTTATATCTCATATAATCCACCTCTCTTCCTCAGGTTTATGACTTTTGACGGATCACGCCGCTTCTAAACTTAAGCTCCATTCTGTTCCTTTCTTTATTGTAAAAAATTCCCCGTAAATTCCTAAACTCTGTTAGTTTGCTTTATGCATTTGCCCGCTGCTCTTGGCCCTCGATGGCGTCCTGCGTGCCCACAATTCGGAGCCGGTAACCACGCCTGACATACTTGTCTTAGCTTTACGTCTCGCTCTTGTATGCCTTAGCATTCTTGATAATATATTTTTGGTGCACTTCTCCTGCGGTCGCCGTATGCGATCTTTTCCGCTTTTTTTCGGTGATCTGTTCTTTGTCGTCTTTGTTCGGCATGGGTGTGACTGTCTGCCCCTTTTCACCAATAACCATCATTTGGCCACCTCTTCCGTTTGTGGCTTCAGATCACCGATGTGTACCGTCCGTGTATGCTTATCGCTGTCTCTCCTCAGCTTGCATATCACAGGTAACATGAAATCGATGATCTGGTATGGCCCTTGGTGCCAACTTTGCCGCGAATCCTTCTGCCGCGTTAGATAGGTGGTGTTCCTTGGCCCTAACCACCTCGCCAGTCCTCGACTTCCAGGGTCTCCTTCGCAAGTTATAATATCTGGCTTGATCCTGGGCTTGATCGAAGGCATGTCTCTTTCATGGCCCGATCGCGAAGGTCTTTAGGTACGCACAGCTTCCGTGCCGCTACCTCTTCGTCGCCGGCTCGGTGCGGTATATGCAGGTACACTCTGCCTACTTCCTCCACGTAATCCGGGAACTTTGCCGGTTCCCTCTTCATCTTTTCCTTGCTTTTTGCTATCTATCCGCAATGCCGTCCGGGACCCGCGGTGAAACTCTCCTCACCTTCCACTCGCAAACACCGTTCCTCCATGGGCTGGCGAGATAGCGAGATAGCGCATCGGCTACGATATTGAGCTGCCCTTTCTTGTATGCTATCTCGAAGTCGTACTGCTGCAACTCCAATGCCCATCTAGCGACTCTCCCCGTCGGGCTCTCAATGCTATTTAGGCACTTCAACGCCATATGATCGGTGACAACCTTGAAGTGGTACCCCTCCAGGTAACTTATAATATACTAGACCCACACTATGGCTAGACATTCCTTCTCCGTGGCAGAGTATTTCCTTTCCGCACTGTTCAATGTTCGGATGGCGTAGGAGATCACCCTCTCCCCTTTCTTCGTCTCTTGCGTGAGGATTGCCCCCAAACCATAGTCACTGGCATCCGTTTGCAGCACGAAATTCCTTGAGAAATCGGGTCACGCCAGCACTGGGTCCGCCACCAGTCGACTACTCACGGCATCAAATGCCTGCTGCTACTCCCACTTTGCCTTTTCTTTAGTAAGGCGCTGAGTGGTTGCACCATCGTGGCAAGCCCCGGCACGAACCGCCGGTACCACGAGGCAACGCCCAAATACTGACGTAGTTTCTTTACGTTTGCCGGTGGCTTTAGTTCCGCAATGACGGCCACCTTCTCTGGGTCAGTGTATATTCCTTCTCCTGTCACCAAATGACCCAGATACCCCAACTCCCTTCGGAAGCACTTCTCCATCTTGGTATGCGAAGGCGTGCGGCGTAATCTCTGGACCGATCACCTGGTCCAACGCCCTTGGAAATGTAGCCGACGCTGAGTGTAGGCCAAACGGCATCAACTTCCACTGGAACTGACCCTTGCCTGGCACCGTGAATGCTGTGAATTCCCTTCTATCTTTTTTTCAGTGGGATTTGCCAGTACCCGTCCTTCAAGTTCCAGCTGCTGCTGTAAAGCGCTTCACTCAGCTGGTCCAGAATGTAGTCTATTCGAGGCGTGGGGTATGCATCCTTCGCGTTAATTTGCCGAAAGTCCACGCACAACCTCCACTGTCCAGTTTTTCTAACCATCACTATGGGGAGCTGTACAGGCTCTTCGATGGCTCAATACACCCCATCACCAGTAGTTCGTCCACCTTCGGTTGATCTCAGCCTGCATCTTTGGGTTTTTCGGGTAGTATCGCTGTTTAATCGGTATCGCATCGCTCATCGTGATTGTATGCACCGACACATTCGACACTCCTTCAAGCTTTTAAATTCTTCTAATTCTTCCTGGACTGCTCCTTCTTCAGCCCAACCGCTACAACCTTCCTCCAGGACGCCGGCCTCGACTTCTGTTGACTCTTCTGTGGTCTCCAGGATTGACACCGACAGCCTTTCTTCCAACCGGCCATTTCGCCGACCTTTCGCAGGGATCACGACCCAGCGCCCGCACAGGTCACATCTGCTCTTACTGCGGTGATGAAGTTCCATCCCAGGACCAGCGCACCGATGATTCCTGGTGTGACGAGAAGGGTCATCGGCACTTTCCTGTTTCCGAAGGCCAGCTCCACTTCGAGTTGGGTGGTAATGGCTTGAGTGCGTCCGTCGGCCAACCGTTCTTGCTTCCGGGTCTCCCTCACACGCCCCTCCCCACGGAGCTGCTCTGCCAGCTCGGAGCTGACAAAACTGCTAATGGCCCCTGTGTCGACCGTGGCCCTCCATTTCCCGAGATCACCACCACGGCCGACAAATGGTCCTCCTCCGCGGTGAGTTCGAACCGCTCGATGCAACCCCCGGAACCGTCGGTGCCTACGCTCGTTCGTTGACGTTCGACACGTTATGATTGTTGCACTCAAACCTTCCATTTTCTTTCACAGACACTAAATATTCTTTAATTAAATGAACTTTTAACTTAACTGCACGATTTATTGGGTATATTTGTGTAACTTCTTCTGTTTAAAAATTTTTATTTTTTTATTTTTTTTTCCTCTGTTGTTTGTTTCCTTTTCGGACACTATGCCCTTGCCATATTCTCTCTAACATATCTCCGCTACTGATTATAACAAAACTCTTTGGTTGCGTATTTTTTTCTTAATTTATTCATTTATTTATTGTTGTACGATTCGCTGTACTTTATTTCTTTCCACTTTATTCTCTCCATTGCACCCACTTCACTCTATTTACTCTTAGAGAATAATGATAATTATAATGTTATATATTCCTGCCATCCTTGCTGTCTCGGATCCTTCGTCAAAGTCGTCTAGTTATGATTAGTCCTCTGGTAGAATCCGTTCTTTAACAAGGGACTACCTACTGCGCCAGTTATGATAATTTGTAGGTTCGGGAGAAATGATTGCGATACTGTTGTGGTTTTGTTGAATATATCTTTCAAATTGAATTCTTTATTTCAAAGTTCGTATATCGATGCTTAATGTTTACGTACTTATGCTGACCTAGCGGAATGGAAATTGCAACCGGACCGGATGCTTATGTAGGGCTCGTATTCGAAGCGGCCCCGATGTTGATGTGGGGTTGGCAACTTTTTGCCAACGAAGTATTTAGTTACTCATTGTTTGGTTGCCGTAGGGGTTTCGGTGGGGGACCGCCGAGGGTAAGTGCTGAGGCGGTAACTCGCGCACCCCCCTCAGACCACGATCGGATTTCGAGAGCAGAGGTTGGCAGTCGACGCCTGCGTGCTCAGGAACGTATCACTCTTGTCTGCGTTAACCATCCTTTTATATCTCATATAATCCACCTCTCTTCCCTTTGGTTTATGACTTTTTGACGGATCACGCCGCTTCTAAACTTAAGCTCCATTCTGTTCCTTTCTTTTATTGTAAAAATTCCCGTAAATTCCTAAACTCTGTTAGTTTGCTTTATGCATTTGCCCGCTGCTCTTGGCCCTCGATGGCGTCCTGCGTGCCCACAATTCGGAGCCGGTAACCACGCCTGACATACTTGTCTTAGCTTTACGTCTCGCTCTTGTATGCCTTAGCATTCTTGATAATATATTTTTGGTGCACTTCTCCCTGCGGTCGCCGTATGCGATCTTTTCCGCTTTTTTTCGGTGATCTGTTCTTTGTCGTGCTTTGTTCGGCATGGGTGTGACTGTTCGCCCCTTTTCACCAATAACCATCATTTGGCCACCTCTTCCGTTTGTGGCTTCAGATCACCGATGTGTACCGTCCGTGTATGCTTATCGCTGCTCTCTCCTCAGCTTGCATATCACAGGTAACATGAAATCGATGATCTGGTATGGCCCTTGGTGCCAACTTTTGCCGCGAATCCTTCTGCCGCGTTAGATAGGTGGTGTTCCTTGGCCTAACCACCCGGTAAAGTCCTCGACTTCCAGGGTCTCCTTCGCAAGTTATAATATCTGGCTTGATCCTGGGCTTGATCGAAGGCATGTCTCTTTCATGGCCTGATCGCGAAGGTCTTTAGGTACGCACAGCTTCCGTGCCGTTACCTCTTCGTCGCCGGCTCGGTGCGGTATATGCAGGTACACTCTGCCTACTTCCTCCACGTAATCCGGAACTTTGCCGGTTCCCTCTTCATCTTTTCCTTGCTTTTTGCTATCTATCCGCAATGCCGTCCGGGACCCGCGGTGAAACTCTCCTCACCTTTCCACTCGCAAACACCGTTCCTCCATGGGCTGGCGAGATAGCGAGATAGCGCATCGGCTACGATATTGAGCTGCCCTTTCTTGTATGCTATCTCGAAGTCGTACTGCTGCAACTCCAATGCCCATCTAGCGACTCTCCCCGTCGGGCTCTCAATGCTATTTAGGCACTTCAACGCCATATGATCGGTGACAACCTTGAAGTGGTACCCTCCAGGTAACTTATAATATACTAGACCCACACTATGGCTGAGACATTCCTTCTCCGTGGCAGAGTATTTCCTTTCCGCACTGTTCAATGTTCGGATGGCGTAGGAGATCACCCTCTCCCCTTTCGTCGTTCTTGCGTGAGGATTGCCCCAAACCATAGTCACTGGCATCCGTTTGCAGCACGAAATTCCTTGAGAAATCGGGTCACGCCAGCACTGGGTCCGCCACCAGTCGACTACTACGGCATCAAATGCCTGCTGCTACTCCCACTTTGCCTTTTCTTTAGTAAGGCGCTGAGTGGTTGCACCATCGTGGCAAGCCCCCGGCACGAACCGCCGGTACCACGAGGTAACGCCCAAATACTGACGTAGTTTCTTTACGTTTGCCGGTGGCTTTAGTTCCGCAATGACGGCCACCTTCTCTGGGTCAGTGTATATTCCTTCTCCTGTCACCAAATGACCCAGATACCCCAAAGGTCCCCTTCGGAAGCACTTCTCCATCTTGGTATGCGAAGGCGTGCGGCGTAATCTCTGGACCGATCACCTGGTCCAACGCCCTTTGAAATGTAGCCGACGCTGAGTGTAGGCCAAACGGCATCAACTTCCACTGGAACTGACCCTTGCCTGGCACCGTGAATGCTGTGAATTCCCTTCTATCTTTTTCCAGTGGGATTTGCCAGTACCCGTCCTTCAAGTTCCAGCTGCTGCTGTAAAGCGCTTCACTCAGCTGGTCCAGAATGTAGTCCCTCTATTCGAGGCGTGGGGTATGCATCCTTTCGCGTTAATTTGCCGAAAGTCCACGCACAACCTCCACTGTCCAGTTTTCTAACCATCACTATGGGGAGCTGTACAGGCTCTTCGATGGCTCAATACACCCATCACCAGTAGTTCGTCCACCTTCGGTTGATCTCAGCCTGCATCTTTTGGGGTTTTTCGGGTAGTATCGCTGTTTAATCGGTATCGCATCGCTCATCGTGATTGTATGCACCGACACATTCGACACTCCCTTCAAGCTTTTAAATTCTTCTAATTCTTCCTGGACTGCTCCTTCTTCAGCCCAACCGCTACAACCTTCCCTCCAGGACGCCGGCCTCGACTTCTGTTGACTCTTCTGTGGTCTCCAGGATTGACACCGACAGCCTTTCTTCCAACCGGCCATTTCGCCGACCTTTCGCAGGGATCACGACCCAGCGCCCCGCACAGGTCACATCTGCTCTTACTGCGGTGATGAAGTTCCATCCCAGGACCAGCTCACCGATGATTCCTGGTGTGACGAGAAGGGTCATCGGCACTTTCCTGTTTCCGAAGGCCAGCTCCACTTCGAGTTGGGGGTAATGGCTTGAGTGCGTCCGTCGGCCAACCGTTCTTGCTTCCGGGTCTCCCACACACGCCCTCCCCACGGAGCTGCTCTGCCAGCTCGGAGCTGACAAAACTGCTAATGGCCCCTGTGTCGACCGTGGCCCTCCATTTCCCGAGATCACCACCACGGCCGACAAATGGTCCTCCTCCGCGGTGAGTTCACCACCAGTTCTCGGGTGACATCCTGCGACCCCGGCACAGCCCTCCTCGGCGTGGGTCGCGGGGCGTTTCCACTTTCCTGCAGCACTGCCATGCAGCCACGCCAACCTTTTGCTCATCCAGCAGAACGTTAGCAGGCGCCCTTGGCATGCGCCTGCGCCCAGTGCTCGTCGATCCCACACAGTAGACACGCTTGGGAGGGATTTTTCACGAATCCCCCCTCCACGTTGGAATGCGTCTGGCCGTCGGTCATTGGCTTTGACGCGTTATTCTCCGCCTGTCGAGCGCCACGGATCGGCTCATCAACCGGCACATTGGACCAACTCCTCCTTCCTCAGGAGTAAATCCATTGCCGGCTCCTCATCTTAAAATTAGCAAGTCCCTGTTCCGTATCACCTTTCCTAAATGCACTCTTTTCTTAATTGTCGCGAGGCCCCACGTTGGGCGCCAGTTGTAACGGGCCGTTTATCTCCGTCTATTCAGCGGGCTCAGTGGCCGACGGGCTCGTTGCAACGAATTTATTTGTCGCCTCGCAGACAAGATAAACGCACAGGTTATTCGGTTCAACTCCTAGTAGCAGGATCTTTATTGGTATCTTAAAACTGGGTTCTTATGGGCTATATTACAACGGGATACCTACTGGGCCTCCGCTGGCCTTCCTCTGGCGGCTCTGGCTTCACGCTACCACCGCTTGGCTACTTCGCTTGGCTACTCAGGGCTCACCCTTCGCTGGTTCTCACCCCAAGCGGTGAGTAGTATCTGGCGCTCAAATGGTCTCCTTATTTGAGCCCGTTGCTGAAATACTGCTCCTTTGCAGTCGTCACGTCGTTCGTTCACTCCCTCGTGGACTTATCTTTTGAGGAAATTCAGTTCCTCACAGAATCTAAAATGTCCGTTGTGTGAGAGAGAATCTTAGCATCTTAGCTAAAAAAACGAAGTGCGGTCACGGGTTCCACAAAAGCTGTAGAAGTATATTTCAAGACCCATAGGACCGGTCCCATATATATATACATATACATACATATATATATATATATATATATATATATAACTGTATGCGTCGAAAAGGTACTTTTATAGTACAAGTACAAGTACCTAATATATAGAGGCAGCAGCGATGCAGGAGCAGCAGGTCATGCAATGACGAGCCGGTACTCAGCTTAAATGGCACAAATATTCAATCTATTATGGTACCATAATTCCAGGGGCTGGAAAACGGAGTACATGGCTCCAAAAATTAAAGGGAAGAAGTTCGGCTCGGCGGGAACTGAAAAGTCAAATTTCAGCACAGTTTCCAGACCTAGAGCATCCTGGTGATCCCAGACCACGTACCTACCTACCTCAGATCAACGTCTACGCGACAAAGTTACCCATATTTTCAACAGTCAGAAATTGCGTTTGACCCGTACTGGAAAAGTAAAAGGGTTTGTTGTATTTGTTGAAAAAAGTTCGTGTGTGTAACGCAGAGAAGGAAGATGTTCCGACCCCATATAGTATATGGTGTATATGTATATATTATATATATTATATATATATTGTATATATATATATTATTGATCAGCATCAATATCGGGCCGATATAGCCATGTCTGTATATATGTATATGGTGTATGGTATATGGTGTATATGTATATATTATATATTATATATATATTGTATATATATATTATTGATCAGCATCAATATCCGGGTCGATATAGCCATGTCTGTCTGTCCTTCTTGTTGAGCGCCCAGTGCTCGGAGACTATATGAGCTAGAGCAACCAAATTTGTTTTCCATACTGATGCGATTCGCCCCGCCCCCACAGCGGGCGCACATCTGTGGCATCCACAACTTTGAAGATAACAGAAAACGAACAATGTAGAAAAATGCTTTGCCTGTTTGTCCAGATGACCGCCTAGATCTCAGAGACTATTAAAGCTAGAGCAATCCAACTTTCTATACAAACACCTGTAATATCACCTCAATTCAAGTGTATTTCCAAATGTCGCCCCGCCACCTTCCGCCCCCACAAAACACGAGAGTCGACTATTTTGAAGAAAGAAAGAAACGCAATGCAGTATCGCAGAGAATTACTTTATTAAAAAATGCCAAATCTGGTTCAGATCGGATCATTATTTTAGCCAAAATATTGAAATTAACTTTCAGCTGCAGTGTACGCGTGTTATTGAGAGAAGTGATGTTGATGTAGAACCCACATGCAGCAAAACTATATAAAAACTGATCAAATATTTTTAAAATCCCTCATGAATCACATGTGTACTGACTGATTACGGGTATAAAAGTAGTGGTCGCGGTAACGGCTTTTCAACAAGTTCATTCCCGTTTATGTTAAATGTACGCCAATATTGGCAGTTCGCGTTGTATTGAGTTAACTACATCGTCTTTTTTTACATCCAATAGGTTTTAAATACAGAGACACGAATGGAATATTGTTGCTTATGCCAACATTTATCACTCTTACTAGAAGAGTAATAGGGAATATAGAATTTGATTTAAAAATGGAAGTGCGTAACGCAAAGAAGGAAAAGTTTCAAACCCCATAAAGCATATATATTCCTGATCAGCATCAATAGCCGAGTCGAATAGAATTAGAATATTAGAATAGCCACAATAGAGAAATCCATTTGGAGAAGCATCGTTCCATCTCGCTTGCTCTCAACCCCAACGTGTCTGCTTTGAGAGACTATAAGAGCTAGAGCAACCAAACTTTCCGTCCAAGCTCCTGTAATTTCAATTCAATACAAGTGTATTTCAAAATTCTCCACGCCCCCTTCCGCCCAACTACAAGACGAAAGGGCCTGCATGGTGATGCTTTCGGTGAAAGTGCTCAACGACGGCAAATGTCAACGGATGATCCTTCGGTAAAACATTTGGATGGCGAGCACCATAATCAAGCGTTGAGTGCTGAAGTCGTCCATCTATGCGAATTAATCCAACGAGTCCAGAACAGGAGACAGCAACGCAAAGTCTTGTACTCTGGAGACAACAAAGCTCTTTGAACAATGCGAAGGAGCATGTGGGTTCCCCCACGAAAATCCTCGAGTGTCAGCTTTGGTGACCTAATCCCTTTGACGAATTTAAAGCCAAAAATTCGTTTCATCATGCCATGTTATACTTGAGTGTACGCGAAATGCCCATTCGAGCCGAAGTGAGCAGAACCTTCTGAAGAACTTCAGGAAGGTCTCTCTCTGGCGAGCAAGATCTAGGCCAACTATCTTCCTCCTTTTGTAGAAATTCCGGTACCTTTATCCATAGAGTCGACTGCAAGAGATTTCTGTGGTGAGGCTCCCTTGAAAATTTTGTCAGCCGGATTCAACGCGGATGGGACAATTTGCAACTGAGTGCTTCTATCTTCAAGACCTCGCTAACCAAGTGCGCAAGAAGCGCGGCACCACAGAGCTCTAACTTTTAAATGCCGATTGTTTTTAGAGGTGACAGCCGAGACTTCGAACAAAGTAGATGTGTCACAACTCCAAGTGAGGTAACCGTTCGCGTATAAATACACGCTCCAAACGCAGCGAGACTGGCATCACAAAAAGCATGGACCTCGAACCTGGCTCCAACTTGAAGAACGTAGAGAGGAAACTCAATGCGGTCGGCAACATCCTGGCAGAATTGGGTCCACTTACTTTCCAACGCGTGCGGCAAGCTCTCGTCCCAGTCTAACTTTCTTCTCCACATCTTCTGAAGAATTATCTTCGCCCTTGTCAACGTTGGTCCGATTAAACCGAGGCGGTCGTAACACCGTGCGATCACTGACAGCACAGTTCGCTTTGTGTGCCGGCCAAGACTGATGTTGGGTGCAAAGGTGAATAAAAACTTGTCCCTGCGTGGATCCCATACGAACCCAAGAGATTACAAAGTAATGTCGCCCCCGTCGTCAAACTTTAGCAGGGTTTCCTTGTAGGCCTCTAGGACATCCTGAAGCACCTCTCCAGAGCTCGAGCACAACTTTCGCAAACTAAAATTACCACGACCAAGGAGTTGTGTGGTTTGATGCATGACCTTCCGCACTTCTTCAACGGAATCGCCTCCGGAATCGACATAGAAGTCCCGCAAAATGACTTTCGAGTCCAATGGATATGACAAAGACTCATCCATGGCGAGTTGTTGCATTGCACGAATGGCCAAAAATGAAGCAGGCTTGGGGCTATGCGTGACCGTGTCAAGCTTAAAGACTTGGATATTATCTTTGGGTGAGTCACGCCACAAGATACACTGTAACAGTGAATTTGGCTGTGTCACGCGCACACATCGGTACATCTTGCAAATCTCTCCGGTAATTCCAATAGGAAATGTACGAAACCGCACTAGAGTGGTGAAGAGCTTTGCCTGAATTGTGGGCTTTGCCATTAGGAGCTCATTCAACGAGAATCCAGACGACGTCACTGCGGAGCCATCGAACATGACCCTTAACTTTGTGGACGAACTCTCCCCTTTCAGAACGCAATGGTGCGGCAAGAACTGTTTACACTCCTGTACTTTTGAGCTAGGCACAGACGACATATGCTTGAGGTCTAATTATTCCTTAATGAATGCTACATATTGCTCCTTAACCTTAGGACTTCGACTAAACTTGCGCTCAAGGTTCTCAAATCGCCTTTTTTCCTGCAAAAACGAATCGCCTAACAGACCTATATCACGCTTCATCGGCAGATGAACGGAGTATTCCCCCCGTAGGCAACCTACTGTAGTGCTGCTTTGAAGTGCTCTTCACAATGAAGCTCTTCTGCGGACATCCTTGACATTGGCTCGTATACATGTTCTACTTCCCAGAACTGACGAACCAACTCATCTAACTGGACAACAGGGGTAGGCGCAGGCATTGATCTTTGCGATGCAACAAACGATGACGACTGGGGCAGTCGATTGCAGCCTTACGAGAAACCCATCCAAGGAGTGTCTTTTGAAGCAATGGCAATCCCGTAGCTAAATGGATTTGGACAACGCAAAGCAATTCAAAAAAAAAATCTGCTCTGATGAGCGAATCAATTTGCTGTGGTACGAAATATGACGGATAAGCAAGCTATATTTTAGACGGTACGCTCCAAGATTCAATGTTGAAAGAATGGTTAGGCTGCTGGTCTGTTATCCGCGGGGCTACAACGGCCCCCATGGTTGCTGCGTACTCCGAGATGCGAGATTTTAGGACGAGATCGCCTGAATAGCCTATTGTTGAGAAGCTGACGTCCCCAATGCCTAAGGCTAAAACTTGACCACTCGATATAGGCTCCGCTGAACTTGGGCAGCTGCAACTGCGGTAAGCGCGATCGATTAGCCTTATACGTTATGGACTGCGTTTCGTTGGGATTCATCCGAAAAGTGGAACAATGCGTTGCCCTTGAGTGCTTGCCTACCTCACGCTGCAGAATGGTTTTCATTTTCAGCAAGGCAGTGCCGAAAGGCCCAGGCAAGTCGCTAGCAATAGCTTGAAAATCCTGCTACTCCAATCGGTCGTGAGCGACATACAAATTCGACTCCAATTTGTCGAACAGATCTAGAAAGTCCTTCAGATCATAATCGTCACGCTGCGCAACTTTTCAACGTCCAATTGGGAGCACAGGGCCTGAAGTCGGTCGAAGATGGCCCTTGTTTTGAGGTTCAAGAATGCAATACGGCTAGTAGCTGGATCAGCACTAGCCACCACTTCACCAACTGGAGCGTTACTTGACGGCGTGCCATCCGAGGCAGACGCGATGTTTATGTTTTCAGCACTCATTATACCCGTACTCGAAGAGTAAAAAGGGTATATTGTATTTGTGGTAAAAGTGGATGTGTGTAACATAGAGAATGAATAGATTCCGACCCTATAAAGTATATATATTCTTAATCAGCATCAATATGCCGAGTCGAGATAGCCCTGTCTGTCCGTCTGTCCGTCTTGTTCGTCGCCTATTGCTCGAAGGCTAAAAGAGATAGAGCAACCAAATTTTGTTTCCATACTGATGTTATATCTCACTTCTAGAAAATTTTTTTAAATTTTCGTCCCGCCCACTTACGCCCCCAAAAAGGTCGCACATTTGTGGCGTCGACAATTTTAAAGATAACAGAAAACGAAAAATGCAGAATCATAGAGAAAGACCTTATCTATCAGGGGCCCAAATCGGATGAATCGGATCGAATCATTAATATAGCCACAATAGAGAAAAACATACGAAAAAACTTCGCTTCCTCTCACTCGCACTCACACAAAATCGAGTCGATTTGGTTTTTTTTTGTATTTTGTGTCGCCTGAGTCTCAGAGAGACTATAAGAGCTAGAGCAACCAAACTTTTTTGCCAAGACTCCTGTGATACCAAACCCGAACAAGCGTATTTCCACTCGCTCAGGCCGGGACCCAGTAGACCGCGGCCAGCGAGCGTAGGCCGGGCAAGTGGGACGGCGCCGGCAGGCCGAGAGGCGTGGAGGAACCGACCCCAGGAGGAACGGGAGGTGCCTGAAGCGCAGTCAGGGAGGCCGCCTAGCCTGAACTATGCCGACGTGGCAAAGCAGGTGAGGGAGTGGTCCTATCGGTTTGATGGGACGGCGAAACCCTTGGAGTTCTTGGAGCAGGTCGAGTGGTCAGCAGATATGTATGGCATGGACCGAGACCTAATCCCCAGGGCCATGCCAGAGCTACTGAAGGGCAGGGCGTTGATGTGGTTCATCGCGAAGAACCGCCAGTGGCAGACATGGAATGCTTTCGCGGCCAGCTTTCAGGCCTACTTTTGCCCCGGGGTATTTCCGAAAAGCTGCTGCAGGAAGTACGCCACAGGAAGCAGAAGTAGGGAGAGCCGTTCAAGGACTACATGGTGGAAATGCAGACCCTCATGCCTGAGTCTCAGAGACTATAAGAGCTAGAGCAACCAAACTTTTTCCAAGACTCCTGATACCAAACCCGAACAAGCGTATTTCAAAATTTCGCCCCGCCCCCTTCCGCCCACCCAAAAGACGAAAATCCACAGTTTTGAAAATAGAAAAAAACAAAAAATGCAATATCGTAGAGAATAACCATATCTACCACATAAATCACATGTGTACTGACTGAGTACGGGTATAAAAAAAGGAGTCGCGTTTGCAGCGACTCCGTACGTTTTTTCTCGTTTTTGTTTAGTTTTTAGTTTATTTATTTGATTGTCTAGTTCACGGTGAACTCTCCACGACACAGAGTTTTCCGAGCCGTTTGCGCAGCTCTAACGAAAAGCGCGCAAGTGCGGTCAAAGGCAGCGAAATACGGGTAGAATGCTGCAACTACGAAAGCAACGGCAAATGTCCCGTATGTATGTACGTTTGAATGAACTGTACCAGCACCGAGGGCGAAAGCGAAGACCGAAAATGCAGCGGAATCAAGCAGCGCACATACGATTGTGCTGTATATATAGTGAGGAATTGAATTTCCTCACAGGGGCCGATAGGGGTTGGGTTAAGCCGGAGAGAGTTACGGCGAATTCGGCCGGGCCAGAGAGCCGACCAAACGGAGAGTGGCGCCGAGGCCGGGAATGGCGCTCACGCCGCTCAGGAGACGGCGGGATCGGGCCGGCAGCGGTCCAGCGCATGTCCAAATATGGACATGAGATCACGCCACCGGCTTGGTCCCGTTAAGAAAGCGGTGGAAACCCGCGGAGGCGCGTTGGAAAAGTACCGACGGAACGCGTGGTTGTCCCGTTGTTGCTAGGCAGCGACACGGGCGCCGGCGTCGCCTGAGGATATAAAGGAAGACCGGCGACAGCGGCGCGGGACATTACGCCGAGGAGCAGTAAGCGGATAAGTGCGCGAATCTAACCGTGTGACGTGAAACGCTATGAGTGATCGTGCGACGCGAGTGGAGCAATCAAGGAGCATTTCAGCACGGAGCTGAAATATAAAGACGAATGGCAAGGATACTACTCACCGCTTAGGGTGAGTAACAGCAAAGGGTGAGCCCAGAGTGTATGGAGCTGTGAGTGGCGGACGAGGCGGTTCGTTACAACTGGCGCCC
>CM019042.1:19062778-19088813 GCA_009664405.1 Drosophila bifasciata | reverse complement strand
TGGGGCGGGGCGAATCACATCAGTATGGAAAACAAATTTGGTTGCTCTAGCTCATATAGTCTCCGAGCACTGGGCGCTCAACAAGAAGGACAGACAGACATGGCTATATCGACCCGGATATTGATGCTGATCAATAATATATATATACACTATATATATAATATATAAATATATACATACACACCATATACTATATGGGGGCGGAACATTTTCCTTCTCTGCGTTACACACATGAACTTTTCAACAAATACAACAAACCCTTTTACTTTTCCAGTACGGGTCAAACGCAATTTCTGACTGTTGAAAATACGGGTAACTTTGTCGCGTAGACGTTGATCTGAGGTAGGTAGGTACGTGGTCTGGGATCACCAGGATGCTCTAGGTCTGGAAACTGTGCTGAAATTTGACTTTCAGTTCCCGCCGAGCCGAACTTCTTCCCTTTTAATTTTTGGAGCCATGTAATCCGTTTTCCAGCCCTGGAATTATGGTACCATAATAGATTGAATATTTGTGCCATTTAAGCTGAAAGTACCGGCTCGTCGTGCATGACCTGCTCCTGCATCGCTGCTGCCTTTATATATTAGGCACCGTACTTGCACTATAAAGAGTACCTTTTCGACGCATACGGTTATATATGGGACCGGTCCTATGGGTCTTGAAATATACTTCTATGCAGCTTTTGTGGAACCCGTGACCGCACTTCGTTTTAGCTAAGATGCTAAGATTGTCTCACACAACGGACATTTAAAGATTCTGTGAGGAACTGAATTTCCTCAAAAGATAAGTCCACGAGTGAGTGAACGAACGACGTGAAGACTGCAAAAGGAGCAGTATTTCAGCAACGGGCTCAAATAAGGAGACCAGTTGAGCGCCAGATACTATCACCGCTTAAGGTGAGAACCAGCGAAGGGTGAGCCCTGAGTATGCGGAGTCAGAACTCCCAGCCGTAGCACGCGGGTGCCACATGCCGAAGTAGCCAAGCGGTGGTAGCGTGAAGCCAGAGCCGCCAGAGGAAGGCCTTCCGGAGGCCCAGCAGGTATCCCGTTGTAATATAGCCCGTAAGATACCAATAAAGATCCTGCTACTAGGAGTTGAACCGAATAACCTGTGCGTTTATCTTATTGTCTGCGAGGCAACAAATAAATTCGTTACAACGAGCCCGTCGGCCGCTGAATAGACGGAGATACAAACTGGCGCCAACGTGGGGCCTCGCGACAATTAAGAAAAGAGTGCATTTAGGAAAGATGATACGGAACAGGACTTGAAATTTTTAAGATGAGGAGCCGGCAATGGATTTACTCCCTGAGGAAGGAGGAGTTGGTCCAATGTGCCGGTTGATGAGCCGATCCGTGGCGCTCGACAGGCGGAGAGTAACGCGTCAAAGCCAATGACCGACGGCCCGACGCATTCCAACGTGGAGGGGTATTCGTGAAAAATCCTCCCAAGCGTGTCTACGGTGTAGGGAGCGACGAGCACTGGGCGCAGGCGCATGCCAAGGGCGCCTGCTAACGTTCTGCTGGATGAGCGGAAAGGTTGGCGTGGCCGCATGGCAGTGCTGCAGGAAAGTGGGAAACGCCCGGCGACCCACGCCGAGGATGGCTGTGCCGGGGGTCGCAGAGGATGTCACCCGAGAACTAATTGGTGAACTCACCGCGGAGGAGGACCATTTGTCGGCCGTGGTGGTGATCTCGGGAAATGGAGGGCCACGGTCGACACAGGGGCCATTAGCAGTTTTGTCAGCTCCGAGCTGCCATAGCAGCCCGTGGGGAGGGGTGTGAGGAGACCCGGAAGCAAGAACGGTTGGCTGACGGACGCACTCAAGCCATAACCACCCAACTCAAGTGGAGCTGGCCTTCGGAAACAGGAAAGTGCCGATGAACATTCTCGTCACACCAGGAATCATCGGTGCGCTGGTCCTGGATGGAACTTCATCACCGCAGTAAGAGCAGATGTGACCTGTGCGGGGCGCTGGGTCGTGATCCCTGCGAAAGGTCGGAGAAATGGGCGGTTGGAAGAAAGGCTGTCGGTGTCAATCCTGGAGACCACAGAAGAGTCAACAGAAGGCGAGGCCGGCGTCCTGGGGAAGGTTGTAGCGGTTGGGCTGAAGAAGGAGCAGTCAGGAAGAATTAGAAGAATTTAAAAGCTTGAAGGGAGTGTCGAATGTGTCGGTGCATACAATCACGATGAGCGATGCGATACCTATTTAACAGCGACACTACCCGAAAAACCCAAAGATGCAGGCTGAGATCAACCGAAGGTGGACGAACTACTGGTGATGGGGTGTATTGAGCCATCGAAGAGCCTGTACAGCTCCCCCATAGTGATGGTTAGAAAACTGGACAGTGGAGGTTGTGCGTGGACTTTCGGCAAATTAACGCGAAGGATGCATACCCCACGCCTCGAATAGACTACATTCTGGACCAGCTGAGAGAAGCGCCATACAGCAGCAGCTTGACTTGAAGGACGGGTACTGGCAAATCCCACTGGAAAAAGATAGAAGGAAATTCACTGCATTCACGGTGCCTGTCAAGGGTCAGTTCCAGTGGAAGGTGATGCCGTTTGGCCTACACTCAGCGTCGGCTACATTTCCAAGGGCGTTGGACCAGGTGATCGGTCCAGAGATTACGCCGCACGCCTTCGCATACCAAGATGACATCATCGTTATTAGCCGCACCAAGGAGGAGCACCGAGGGAACCTGGAGGAGGTCTTTAGGTGGTTGAAACGGGCCAATTTGAGGCTGAATGTGGAGAAGTGCTTCCGAAGGAGTTGGGGTATCTGGGTCATTTGGTGACAGGAGAAGGAATATACACTGACCCAGAGAAGATGGCCGTCATTGCGGAACTAAAGCCACCGGCAAACGTAATGGAACTACGTCAGTATTTGGGCGTTGCCTCGTGGTACCGGCGCGGCGGTTCGTACCGGGCTTGCCACGATGGTGCAACCACTCAGCGCCTTACCAAAGAAAAAGGCGAAGTGGGGAGTAGCAGCAGGCATTTGATGCCGTGAGTAGTCGACTGGTGGCGGACCCAGTGCTGGCGTGACCCGATTTCTCAAGGAAATTCGTGCTGCAAACGGATGCCAGTGACTATGGTTTGGGGGGCAATCCTCACGCAAGAAACGAAGAAAGGGGAGAGGGTGATCTCCTACGCCATCCGAACATTGAACAGTGCGGAAAGGAAATACTCTGCCACGGAGAAGGAATGTCTAGCCATAGTGTGGGTCTAGTATATTATAAGTTACCTGGAGGGTACCACTTCAAAGGTTGTCACCGATCATATGGCGTTGAAGTGCCTAAATAGCATTGAGAGCCCGACGGGGAGAGTCGCTAGATGGGCATTGGGTTGCAGCAGTACGACTTCGAAATAGCGTACAGGAAAGGGCAGCTCAATATCGTAGCCGATGCGCGGGTCCCGAGGGCATTGCGGATAGATAGCAAAAAGCAAGGAAAAGATGAAGATGGAACCGGCAAAGTTCCCGGATTACGTGGAGGAAGTAGGCAGAGTGTACCTGCATATACCGCACCGAGCCGGCGACGAAGAGGTAGTGGCACGGAAGCTGTGCGTACCTAAAGACCTTCGCGATCGGGCCATGAAAGAGACATGCCTTCGATTCAAGCCATGTCAGCTATAGGTGGCCGGAAAGATGCTCACCCAAGCGCCGGAAGAACCATGGACAACAGTGTGCGCGGATTTCGTCGGACCACTGCCCAGGTCTAAGCATGTGAACGCCATGCTTTTAGTGTTGGTGGACCGCTTCTCGAAGTGGACCGAGTTGGTTATGAAGTTAGAAAGGCCACCGCGGAGGCACTAATAAAGGCATTCAGGAACGCATTTTGTCCCGGTTCGGAGTGCCCAAGGTGAAGATCACCGACAATGGGGTGCAACTCACGAGCCGGGCTTTTAAGATGTTTCTCGAGCAGATGGGAGTGCAGCATCAATATACGGCTCTATATACGCAATTATTATATATAATACAAGGAAGGGAGCCCAGGATACCGAAGGCCTTATACGACGAGGAGACGCTCGGTTCGGCCCAGGAGTCAACGCAAAGAAGCTGAAGAGAGTTGTTTCAGCTGGTAAGGCGGAATTTAGAGAGAGTAGCCCAGGATCAAGCCAGATATTATAACTTGCGAAGGAGACCCTGGAAGTCGAGGACTGGCGAGGTGGTTAGGCCAAGGAACACCACCCATCTAACGCGGCAGAAGGATTCGCGGCAAAGTTGGCAACTAAGGTATGCAGGGCCATACCAGATCATCGATTTCATGTCACCTGTGATATGCAAGCTGAGGAGAGACAGCGATAAGCATACACGGACGGTACACATCGGTGATCTGAAGCCACAAACGGAAGAGGTGGCCAAAATGATGGTTATTGGTGAAAAGGGGGCAGACAGTCACACCCATGCCGAACAAAGATGACAAAGAACAGATCACCGAAAAAAAGCGGAAAAGATCGCATACGTCGACCGCGGGGAGAAGTGCACCAAAAATATATTATCAAGAATGCTAAGGCATAAGAGGAGGGGTACAAAAGCGAGACGTAAAGCTAAGACAAGTATGTCAGGCGTGGTTACCGGCTCCGAATTGTGGGCACGCAGGACGCCATCAAGGGCCAAGAGCAGCGGGCAAATGCATAAAGCATTTGTTCCTGAGCACGCAGGCGTCGACTGCCAACCTCTGCTCTCGAAATCCGATCGTGGTCCGAGGGGGTGCGCGAGTTACCGCCTCAGCACTTACCCCTCGGCGGTCCCCCACCGAAACCCCTACGGCAACCAAACAATGAGTAACTACGAGCCCCTACATAAGCATCCGGTCCGGTTGCAATTTCCATTCCGCTAGGTCAGCATAAGTACGTAAACATTAAGCATCGATATACGAACTTTGAAATAAAGAATTCAATTTGAAAGATATATTCAACAAAACCACAACGAGTATCGCAATCATTTCTCCCGAACCTACAAATTATCATAACTGGCGCAGTCGGTAGTCCCTTGTTAAAGAATGGATTCTACCAGAGGACTAATCTTGGCTAGAGGACTTTGACGAAGGATCCGAGACAGCAAGGATGGCAGGAATATATAACATTATAATTATCATTATTCTCTAAGAGTAAATAGATTGAAGTGGGTGCAATGGAGAGAATAAAAGTGGAAAGAAATAAAGTACAGCGAATCGTACAACAATAAATAAATGAATAAATTAAGAAAAATACGCAACCAAAGAGTTGTTATAATCAGTGGAAATAAAATACAGTAAATTCAAGCGGTAGCGGAGATATGTTAGAGAGAATATGGCAAGGGCATAGTGTCCGAAAGGAAACAAACAACAGAGGAAAAAAAAAAAAAAAATTTTAAACAGAAGAAGTTACACAAATATACCCAATAAATCGTGCAGTTAAGTTAAAAGTTCATTTAATTAAAGAATGTTAGTGTCTGTGAAAGAAATGGAAGGTTTGAGTGCAACATTCATAACGTGTCGAGGCACCGACGGTTCGGGGTTGCATCGAGCGGTTCGATCGAACGGTTGGCTGTCGACGAGCGTCGGCAAACGATCGTGGTTGTCGATGGCTCGATGTGCACCGAACAGCTCGGTCGAACGGCCGATCGTTGACGAAGATGAAGAAAGAGCGTTGCAGACAGCTCGGGTCGTGTTGGCGACGGTTGTAGACAAGTTCGAGCTAATACATAGGAGGACTGAGTGGTTCGATCGGTTAGGACAGTGGAATGTCGATGCAGTGGACTAAAAGTTCAAAGCCAAGAAATAGAACAAGAATAAAATTATTTTCTCGATTCGCATGTATTAGGCGGCGCACTGTATGGCACAGGGCGGCCGTTTAGCATGAGAATGGGATAAAATAACAGGAACAATGAAGTAATTAGTCATAATAATAAGTATCGATCATGCCTTCACTTGTATTAGGCGGCGAACTGTGGAACACAGGTCGTCCGCTTAGCAAAGGGAGGTACGGATCCAATGGAAGAAGTAAGAATAAGAGGAAGTTGTGTCGGTCATGCTTCCACTTGTATTAGGCGGTAAACTGTGGAACGCAGGGCGTCCGCTTAGCAAAGGGAAGTACTGATTCGATAGAGACAAAGAATAATAAACAGAAAAATAATAAGTGATGCATACCAATCAACATGTATTGGGCGGCGCACTGTAATGCACAGGGCATCCCCGCCTAGCGTGGGGATCAATAACGAAAGAAAAATACCCTAGTGGCAATAACTGTCCGCAATTGGTTGTGATGCTGTATCGCACAGCTGATTAGCTAGCTTCAGCAGGCCGGGTAATAAGGATTAGAAACTTAAGAAAAACAGTAAATGAGGAAGTAAATTATTAAATACAAGAGTAGGAGACAGAAATAATAATAAACAATAAATATATACATAAATAAATAAACAAAACCAAAAAAAACGAGAAAGAACGTACGGAGTCGCTGTAGGCGCTGACTCTACTTTTATACCCGTACTCAGTCTGTACACATGTGATTTATGTGGAATCTTCAAATGTTTTATCAGTTTTTACATTTTACATATGTTTGATGCATCTGTCATCTTCATCTACATCAGTTCTCACAACAACACACGTACACTGCACGAGACAGAGCGTGCGAGTGTGAGTGTGAGAGAATCAGCAGCAGCAACCCTCAAAATAAATGTATATTTTGTTATGGTTGTAGCAGGAGGTGGGGCAGCTCGCTGCTCATTTGATCATTGTGGCTACAATAATGATCCGATCTGAACTAAATTCGGGAATCTGGTAGATATGGTCATTCTCTTCGATACTGCATTTTTTCGTTTTTTTCTATGTTCAAAATTGTGGATTTTTCGTCTTTTGCGGCTGCGGAAGGGCGGGGCGAAATTTTGAAATACACTTGTTCAGGTTTTGGTATCACAGGAGTCTTGGCCAAAAGTTTGTTTGCTCTAGCTCTTTTAGTCTCTGAGATCCAGGCGACACAAATTACAAAAAACCAAATCGACTCGATTTTGTGTGAGTGCGAAAGAGAGGGAGCGAAGTTTTTTCGTATATTTGCCTCTATTGTGGCTATATTAATGATCCGATCCGATTCAGATTTGGGCCCCTGATAGATATGGGCTGTCTCTATGATTCTGCATTTTCGTTTTCTGCAATTTTCAAAACACTTTTCTAGGAGTGAGATATCACATCAGTCTGAAAAAAAATTTGATTGGTCTAGCTCTAATAGCTCGAGCAATGAGTGAAAAACAAGACGGACGGACAGACGGACAGACGGACGGACAGACATGGCTATATCGACTCGTCTATTGATGCTGATCAATAATATATATACTTTATGGGGTCGGAAATGCCTCCTTCTGTGTTACATACACACATCTACTTTTACCATTAAATACAATATACCCTTTTACTCTTCAAGTACGGGTATAAAAAAAAAAAATAAATATATAAATAAAAATAAATAAAATAAAATAAAAGAGAAGAAGATAAATAAAAAGTATATCAAAATCCATTGTTGCTATTTCTAAAAATCAATGTAAGACAAAAGTACTGATTCTAAATTAATTCCAGAACTCCATTGCACCACACGGAAACTCGCAGATCTAGACAATAACGACACACAAGAAGACAAGAATAACCAAGAAACCAATTACACATTAAATTAAGTACACATTATACATCTAAGTACAATAATCGTAATCACAACAAATAAGCATATAATAATCATTATATATCTAAGTACACTATTAAAACAATTAGTAATCGTATACACTAGAAGAGTTACGAAATAAGTAGGAAGAGAGAGACAGCTCAGGATTATCAAACCAAGAATTGTTATGACAGAGGAGAATAGGCCTGCACCAATGGCGACTACAAGTGTGTTAGAAGCTATCAAGGTAATAGACCTGGTAGAAATTATTCCGAAGTACGAAGGAGACTCTGGGAAATTGGATGGATTTATAGGAGCGGTAGAGGTCTAGGTCTAATCAAAGGAGAAGAGAGAGATCAAATGTAGGCGTAATTGCACTTAGAGCAGTAAGGAGCAAGATTGTAGGAGCAGCAGATAAAGTCCTCGATTTAGATGAGTCGGAGTTAAATTGGGACCAGATAAAGAAAATATTGATTACCCATTTCAAGATCGGAGCAGGATTTGATTATGGAATTGACTCACATTAAAGAGAAGAAGTTGGAATTGGAGGCCTTATACACCAAAGTTATGACCCTAAAGAAAGCCCTAATGAGCCTGGCCAAGTCCAGTGAGCAAGGCATGTTGTTGAGGAGTGAGAAGACCAAGTGGTACGAGGAAATGGCCTTAAACGCATTCGTGTCAGCCTTAAAAGGAACGATAGGTGTAACTATCAGGAACATGGGGTACCCAATATAGCAAAGGCCTATGAAATAGCTTGCAGGGAAAATAACTTGGGTACCTTAGAAGAAGCAGAAGTAGAAGCAAAAGGTTAAGAACGGACGGACTCGCAGGGTAAAGAGATTAAAGAAACTCCAAAACAGGAATCAGAGAAACAAAATAATCCGGTACCGGGGTCGCAGACAGGCACCTGGGCGCAGTATCGGTGGGCAGGGAATACCCAACCGCAGTTCCCAATGCCGTTCGCGATGCCCAATATGAATGGATGTCCAGGAGTTGGATTTCAGTATCCAATTATGGGTAACCCATTTAGGTCGGACAGTTTTAATCAGGGGGAAACTTCCAACTATGGAAGAACATATCGTAGTTACCAGAACAGGAACATTAAGTGGAATTATGGGCAGCAGAATCGAGACAGACAGGGTACGGCAACAATTATTTCAACAACAAACCTATAAAGGGTCAGCTAGCAATCCAGGCACCTGGAGATGCAGAAGGTAGTGCTCAAACAAGGATGTCTAGGAATTCGAACTATTCCGGACAATCTTATAACTCGAACAATTCTAGGCAGTCGAATAATACGGCCAATTCAAAACGGTCATATAATTCGGCTAATAACTCGGAGAGGGGCGGAAATCGGCCGTCGACCAGTGGGCAGTTGCATAACATTCAAGAGGATGAGGCAAATTTTTCGCAACTAGCCTCGAACAACCAACAGGATATTTAGGGACTAGGAGGGGCCACTCAGCCCTACCTTATGTAATGATCAAAATTACTCCGGAAAAACAATTAAAATGTTAATCGATACAGGATCCACCTTCTCTTTCACTCGTCCCGAAATGGTTCAATCACAATACGTGAAAAGAACTACAAGACCCAATAGCAATTAAGACTATTACACAATCCCATAAAATTTTTAAAGAAGCATATTTACCAACGTTCAAAGAACTGGAAGGAATAGGAAAGATGATAATGTTTCTTTTCAAATTCCATCAGTTTTCGATGGATTAATCGGGATAGATTTGTTACAACAACTAAAAGCCGTGATCGACATTGAAAATGGTTGGTTCCGCACGACAAATGAAAAGTTACAGATTCAGTTCGCTAAATATAGACCAAGCGAAGTACACACAATAGAAGCAGGAACAAAAGAGTTATCTCGATCCCAGTGCAGGGATCCGATGGGGATTTCCTGTTGAGTAAAACAATAGTAAAGGAAGATATGATCATTTCGGAAGGTATTTACAGGGCAGTGGCTGGACAGAGCGTGGTAGAAGTAACAAATTATGCGGAGGTAGACCAGGAGTTGTTTTTGGAAGAACCATTAAAGGTTGTCGAATTCAAAACCGAGCAACATTTTGAACTCAACAATATAGAAAAACAGGTAACGGAGATAAAAAACATACCGTTCCACAAGTTCAGGACGGGACATTTAAATAGCGAAGAGCTTAAAGAGCTTCAGAGAATTTGTAGAAAATACCCCAAGGTATTTCATAAAGAAGGTGATAAGTTGTCTTTCACAAACGTAGTCAAATGCCAAATTAGAACGAAGGACGACATACCGGCGTATGCAAGGCCGTACAGATATGCATTCAAAGAAAAGACAAGAGGTGAAAAGACATAGGGAAGTTACTAGATCAGGATATTATTAGACATAGACATTAGACATTTATGAGACAAACTCATAATGAATTCGCGGCCGTCAACGCTGGGTTTCGTACTCTTCTGGATAAGTTTACCTCTATGGAGTCTCACTTTAAAAATTTAAAAATTTTAACGGAGTCGCCTAAGAGAAAGAAGAGTAATAACTGTCTGGCCTCTAGCAATAATAACGCCTATCTTTCAGTTCCTGGGACACCCTCACTCCCAGTGACTGAAGCACCTACTTCATCACCATCCGCCTCCCCTGTGCCCGGATCCGACTGCGAGGTCAGTCGAGGAGTCTGTGATCCCATCGGCTGCGCATCTGGACCCGCACTTGAAGGTGCCGACGCTGCTGTCAGTATGGATGTGGAAGTCCGTCCAACACGGCTTCCATCGTCAGCTCTGAAAATGGCTCCATGTTTCCTGATTCAGCTCCTCGGATTGAATCTTCTTTGCCGTTGCCGCCTATTAATCCTATCACCCCCTCAGCTACTCTAACTGCTGTCGCTCCACTAAAAATCTATTTTCGTCTCTCGACTCATGGCATCGGCCACGGAAGTTCTGGTTAGAGACTTTATCTATTCTAAACTTAATATTGATAATTCCTCTGGTCTGGTAGTTACTAAATTTAATTTTAAAGTCAAACGTAATATTGCCTCCTTCAAAATTCTGGTTCCAGATAAACATGTCAATAGTATGCTCGACCCCTCCTTCTGGCCGGAGCATACAATTTGTCATATGTTTACCAATCGCTCCCATAACCCTGTACTTCGAGTGGGTGTCCTCCTGCGCCTTCTTCGTCCGCCTCAACTTCCGTCCGCCCAATACCATCCCCGGCCGCATTACCTTTATCGTCAAAAACTAAATACTCCCCTGGCTCTAAAGATAACATATCAGAATGTTCGGGGCTTATGTAGCAAACTGAACAAGTTGTATACTGACAGTGCTTCTTTCGAGTCGGATGTGATCGCTTTTTCTGAAACCTGGCTGAACCCTCAATTTATAATTCTGAGATTCTAGTTGACAAATTTAATGTATATAGGTTAGATCGTCCAACTCGTGGTGGCGGTGTCCTGGTTGCCGTTCGCTCGGACATAGCGTCTCAACTCTTTTTCGTCGAAGCGGAAAACAACATTGAAATAATTGTAGTTAAACTTCGCATGTCCTCTTTTAACCTTTTTTATATCCTGCTCATATATTCCTCCGTCCTCCGAATTTTCTACCTATATGCTTCACGTCTCACATCTTCAATCTGTTTCGTCCCAACTTAATGACTCCGATCGTCTTATTGTCGTAGGGGATTTCAACCTACCAAATATTTCCTGGTCTCCTTCTGCTGACTCTAACCTGATGTTCCCTTCTGTTCAGCATGATTTTGTAGATTCTTTGTCTGACACATCGTTGGGTCTAAATGCTATACGCAATAATATGGACAGGCTTTTAGACCTCGTTTTTACTACCGACACTTCAAGTACCATGGTCTGCAGAGGGATCTCCTCTATCTTTCCCTGAGGACCCTTACCATCCCACACTTAATATTTTGTTCAACTGCCTTCCTCCGGCCCCACCAAATCACTCTTTAAGCCCTCTACTACCCTCTGTTTCAGGACGGCTGATTTTATCAGTTTGAATTTTGCTCTCTCTCAGATTGACTGGTCATTTCCTTGACGACTTTCAGGAAATTGACCCTGCTACTGAAGCATTCTATACAACTACTTTCTCCATCTTCAAGTCATTAGTACCTATAGTTTCTCCTTCCAGAAATCTAACTGGCCCTCTTTGGTTTTCTCCTCGGTTAATAAACCTACGGAATATAAAATCTCGCCTGTACAAGAAGTTTAAACGGTCTGGGTCGCAATCGGATTTTTCTAAGTATTCCATTGCAAAATCAAAATTTTCTATTCTCAATACATCATGCTACAATAACTACTTGGCCAAATGCAAGCTAAACTTTAAACGCGATCCTAAGCAATTTTTAGGTTTGTCAATTCCAAACGTAGCTCCTCCCAGCTTCCTTCTTCTTTTTCCTATAATGGTAGGTTCGCTGATAATGATTGTGACATCTCTAATCTATTTGCTTCATTTTTCCAACTTTGCTACTCTGCTCCTACTAATAACCATTCAACCATACATGTTTCATCTACCGAGCACTTATATCCTATTCCCTTAATAGCTCCAATTGTATCTATCCCCCCTTCATCGATTATGATGGACTATTAGCTAGTTTAAAATCATGTAAATCTTCGTTTACTACTGGCCCAGACTTGGTTCCCAGTGCTGTCCTTAGACTTTGTGCTGATTCTCTTTGTTTGCCCCTCTTAAAACTGTTCAACTTGTCTCTCGAGATAGGTGATTTTCCCTCGGTTTGGAAGGAATCGTATATCGTTCCCATCCATAAAAAGGGGTCTAAATCGGATGTTTCCAATTACCGTGCAATTTCCAACCTATCTGCTATTCCTAAGCTTTTTGAAAAAATGATCACTTCCCAGCTCCAACACTTTTGTAGTTCTTTTTTTTTCTGTTTCTCAGCACGGATTTGTGAAACGTCGCTCAATCTCTTCTAATCTCCTTGAGTTCTCAACTTTTGTAACTGCGGGTTTTTCAAATCAGTGCCAAACTGATGTAGTTTATACCGACTTTAGTAAAGCTTTTGACTCAGTTAATCATAATCTCCTCATCCACAAACTATCACTCCTCGGGTTTCCGAATAAACTGCTTTTCTGGATTAATGCCTACCTAAGCAACCGTTCTCAGCGTGTCTGTTTTAATAACTGTCTGTCGAACCCCGTTCATGTGTCGTCTGGTGTTCCTCAAGGAAGCCATCTTGGTCCCCTTTTGTTTAACTTATTTATTAATGATCTTCCTCAAGTTCTAACTCACTCTCGAGTCATAATGTATGCTGATGATGTGAAGTTATGTTTTTCCCTATTGTGATCCCGTATCCCCATTATTCCTCCAAACCGACTTGGACGCCCTCAACAATTGGTGCTTGACAAACACTCTCCCTCTTAACATTTCTAAATGTAACGTCATGACATTTTATCGCAGCAAGCCTTACCTTTTGACTATACTATCCGTAACATTTCCTTACAACGCCTGTTCAAAGTTACTGACTTGGGCGTTATCTTTGTACCTAATCTGTGTTATAACATCCATATATCTGTTATTTCGAACAAAGCCAGGGGAGTCCTTGGTTTCATTAAGCGATGGTCTAAGGAATTTACTGACCCTTACACAACCAAACTTCTTTATGTTTCTCTTGTCCGGCCAATTTTAGAATATGGTTCCTGCGTCTGGTCTCCTCATTACAAAAATATAAGGATATGCTCGAGTCCGTTCAAAAAACAATTCCTCATTTTTGCTCTCCGTGGACTTAATTGGGATCCTTCTAGACGTCTTCCTTCTTATGAGAGTAGGTTGCGTCTCATCGATATCCATTCTCTTGAAAGTAGACGGATTTGTCATGGAGTTCTCTTTCTCCACAAACTACTCTCCGGCGAGGTCGACTCCACTGCCATCAGATGCCTTATCAGTATTGCTGTTCCGTCCCGCCCGTCTAGGCATTACTTTCCTCTCCATCTACAACTCTGTCTTACTAACTATGCTGACCATGAATCTTTCCGTAGCCTTTGCCGTAATTATAATACATATTTTCATCTGTTTTCCTATGACACTAGTACCACTATGCTCAAATCCCTGTTATTGAATAATGTAATTTAATTTATTCTTAATTGTATACGCTATCGGTTATTCTCTGACCACAACTTGGCTGTGAGTTGGACCATAGCGGCTGCTTGTGCCAATAAACCAGTCCCATCGGGTCAGGTAATAACCATAGTCAATATTTCCTATATTCATATAATCTTTGTCCTTTCAATAGTTTAACTGCTCATAGTTGAACCTTATACAATAAACATTAAACAATAAACATAGCCACTTACCATGGAGTGCACCGGTTTGGCTGGTGCCCAAAAAGAAGGATGGCTCAGGGAAAGAAAATGGAGAATGGTGGTGGACTATAGGAAGTTAAATGAGAAAGTTATAAAGGAGAGATACCCCTACCATTAATAAATGATGTATTGGATAGTTTGGGGAGAGCAAAATATTTGTCAACCTTAGATTTGGCGAGTGGATACCACCAAATCGAGGTAAGAAGAGAAGACATCCCGAAAACAGCGTTCTCTGCAGAAGGGGGGCACTTCGAGTATGTGCGAATGAATTTCGGATTGAACAACGCTCCCGCAACCTTTCAAAGGTTAATGAATAATATTTTCGGAGAATTGTTGGGGAAATGTTGTCTCATATACATGGACGATATTATGGTGTTCTCAAAATCGTTGCAGGAACACATGACAGATTTGGAAAAAGTTTTAAGAAGCTTACAGAAGTAAATTTTAAACTACAGCTAGATAAGACTGAATTTTTGAGGAAAGGGTAGAGCAACAAAAGAATAGGAGAATAGACGTAGCAAATACAGATAGGCAAAAACCAAGCCCGGTACAGGCAGGAGATACAATATTTAGAAGGAGAACAGGAGGGATATAGATTACCCCCGCGGTTCTCAAAACACAAGGTGCTGCAAGACAATGGGCTGACACTAACATCAACCAGACCACAGAAGATTCACAAATCAGAAGATTAACTAAACCAAATGAATAAAATAATTACAGGTGGTCAAGGGCCATGGCCGCAGAAAGGAGCTTTGAGATACGACCATTGAGGGAACACGAGCCGTTGGCACACATCAATTTAGGCTCGGCGAAGATAATACAGACGCACAAGACGTTTGTACACATAGTGAGGCTACAGGAGTATCGAGAGGCAATAGAGAGCATAGGAACAATGCTCAGGGACATAGCTGAAGATGCCGAAACAAAAGATCTGGTGAGAGCACTCTAGAGTAAACTACTAATGATAAAATCAAGATCAGAGGCTATATGCCCAAGGAGTAGGAAAGCAAGGGGATGATTAACGGATTAGGTTCAGTCGTTAAATCAGTAACAGGGAATTTAGATGCACAATATGCAGAAATATTAGAAGAAGAAATAAGAAAAATGCAGGAGGAAGAAAAGGATTGAGGGAAGCCATAAGCTCCCAGGAAAGAACGGGTAGTAAGATTAGTATAATGTTTAAAAACTTAACAAGATACATCAATGAAGAGCAAACTAGAGTAGCCATGTTTATAAACAAGTACGAAAACGGAATAAGCAAGACGTTTCTAGAAGAAGACAAGAGAATTTATAGGCTAGAGTATAATGACAGGATTTCTGTGACGATAGATATGTTAGGGTTGAACTTAAATGATATAGCAGAAAGCTTGCTATTAGCAAAGATAGGATTAATCTCAAAATTCATATTCGACAAGCAGGAAGCGACGAAGTGCGCAAAAGAGTTAGAAGAACAGGGGATAAAAATAATATCCGACGAGCATATGTATGAGTTTTAGAATTAAGAGCAATAATAAATAGGACAGATATAATATTTGCCGTAAAATTACCGATTTTCAAAAAAGGAAACGTATTCTTTACAAAGAATTATATCGTCGTTACCCATTAATAAAACAGAATTTATAATAACACCAGACTATGTATTAATCAATAAAGAGGAAATGTTATAGTATAAGAGCAAATGTCAGAAAATAAGAAATTTATATATATGTAAGAATGAGAAAATTGTGAACCAAGTTATCGAAAAGTGTTTTAGGAAACTGATTAGCGGAGAGGAAGCAAGCTGCGAGACTAGGGATGTAGGACTCGTAAGGAGGATTTTCGAGCCAGAAGAGGGTTATATCGCGATTTTCAATGGTGAAAAGGTGAAGTTGCAGACAGACTGTGGGCAAGAAAGAACCATAAATGGATCAGCACTGATCACGTTCAGTGAGTGCAGGACCATGATAAACAACATACAGTACGAAGCCAAGGAGAAACTCGGCACGGCGAAGTTAAACTTGGAAATACCCAAGGTTGAAACTATACACAAAAATAGAACGACCCAAGAACTGGGAATTCACGAGCTGAGGATAGAGGACATCGAAACAAAAAATACAAATCAGTAAAATCCAGACGGGAACAGCGATACACACAACAGCAACATATACAATGCTAACTGTGCTGTTGATAGTGGTGGCAGCTATGGCCGGCTTTTCGAAAAGAACAACTTACACCAGCTGCACCACTCATGAAAACTATTGCACCATCTGCCACCTTCCCACCTACCATCGCTCCACTATGGTCGGTAGTTCAGTCTGAGGAGGGAGGAGTTACCGCCTCAGCACTTACCCTCGGCGGTCCCCCACCGAAACCCCTACGGCAACCAAACAATGAGTAACCAAATACTTCGTTGGCAACAAAGTTGCCAACCCAACATAAACATCGGGGCCGCTTCGAATACGAGCCCTACATAAGCATCCGGTCCGGTTGCAATTTCCATTCCGCTAGGTTAGCATAAGTACATAAACATTAAGCATCGATATACGAACTTTGAAATAAAGAATTCAGTTTGAAAGATATATTCAACAAAACCACAACGAGTATTGCAATCATTTCTCCCGAACCTACAAATTATCATAACTCGCGTAACGGAGCACTGAAGGATAAGGAGTTCCTGGTCCTGGGGCCCAAGGAACCGGAGTCACCTTCGACCGTCGGGTTCGGCCGGGCAGACGGCATTACCCGCGTGCTACTGACGGGCGACGAGTCGGACGATCCTCTGGTCCGAGGTAGCTGCGCGGGTCAGAGGTCACGCCAGAAGCCGAACCGAAAATGTTAAGGAGGGACAAGCCAAGGCCGGTTGCCATGGTGCAGCCGGGCGAAATGTTGGAGGTCCTATAAGTCGCGGGCACATATAGCGAGAGGCACCGCTGGCAAGGACGCAGGATGATCTGAAAGTCAGTGGAAAAGTTTGAGGTAGAAGATAAAAGTGAACACAATTCGTATCACTTACCTGGGCAGAGGGGGGAAAGGTTGGTGGACGCCGAGGGCCGACGTTAAGGACAAAAACAAAAACATTTATACAGGGAATCAGTCTACATTGTATGGTTAGAGAGGATATCTAAAAATGGAAAACTAGAAGGGGAAAAGAACCCGCCAGCTTTGGGAGGGTTAGGTTAAGGCACTTGGTCCAGTTAGTGCACAGATACCGCATGGGGAGCGAGCCCCTTCTCCTGGCCTCAAACGTGGTGATCAAATTAGTGCCGAGCTAAGGGCAGTCCCATCCGGTGGCCTGGATGTATTTAGACAGAATCCCCGGTTTGGTTTCGGAAAGGTCCAAAATGTCTGTAAGGAAAGGGGCCCCGAGGAACCGTAGTCTTCGGTTTCCCAGGGCCGGGCAGAGACAGAAGAAGTGGTGAACTGACTCCCCCCTCGTCCCTACAACTTCTGCTGAAGTCGTTGTCAGGGATCGACAGTCTTGCAGCGTGTGTGCCGATCTTTCAGTGTCCCGTAATGCCTCGTAATGCCTGACGGCGGAGCAATGTGCTCTGCTGAGTCTATAAAGCTCTTCCGAGAGCTTTTTCGAACGATTTGGCCAGATCGCTTTTGAAGTTTTGCATGTGATGGTCAGCTGCCATCGCCTGTCAGCAATTTGCTCGAATGTCTCGTGCGTTAGTAGCCTGCACGAAGCCAAAGGAATCGCTACTTGCTCCCTCTTCGGCAGGAGAGGTACGGTAGTGCCCTGCCTAGCTAGCTCGTCCGGCGTCATCGTTCCCGACAATGTCCCTGTTTCCTGGGACACAGTCGTTAACGGTCGCTGAGTTCGACGAAATAGAGCCAAGAGCCTTGAGGGCCGCTTGGTTGTTGTCGAAGACGCACACTTTGTGTCCGTCTAAAGAAAGTTTGGAGACGATAGAGATGGCCTCCTTGATAGCTAAGACCTCTGCCTGGAACGCGCTACAGTGGTCCGGAAGTCTGAAGCAGAGACTGATGTTGAACTCGTCGCAGAAGACGCCTCTTCCACGCGGCCGTCTAACTTTGAGCCTTCAGTGTAGAAGTGGATCGCGTTTGCAGGTCCAGGTTCGCCCCTCCTCCAGTCCTCCCTGAGTGGGATGGATACCTGGAAAGGCGTCGAGAGGTAGTCACTTTGGGATCCAGTAATCTGTTCTCACTGGAAGTTGCGGGAATTTTCTAAGGATTCTCAAGTGGCCAACCGTGGTGGTTTCCCACAGGTTGGATTGCCTCATTCTAAGGGCGGAGAGTGTTGCAACCTTTTTCCCCATAAGTTCTACAGGTAGAAGGTACAACATGGTATTGAGGGCTTCACTTGGGGTAGTGCGTAATCCGACCGTTATGCATAGCTCTGCCATGCGTTGGACTCTTGTGAGTTTATCAAGACAAGTTTTTCTTGTCCAGGGCTGGCCACCAGACCACTACTCCGTAAATCAGGATTGGTCGTATGATAGCGGTGTACAGCCATCGGACTATGCACGGGGTCATGCCCCACTTTAGACCGATGGTTTTCCTGCAGGTGTAGAGGGCTACTGTGGCCTTCTTCACCCTGTCCTCTATGCTCAACTTTCAGTCGAGCTTCCTATAGAGGATAAGACCAAGGTATTTAGCTGGGTTGCTAAAAACTAGCGGCTCTCCGCATAGTTTCGGGGGGGGTAAGTGTCGGAATCTTGTATTTCCTGTGTTTCCACCACCCTCTATCTCCCGCAGCAGTTCATTTACTGCTACGTCAGTCCCCAGGTCAGTCAGTGCTCCCGTGATGGCTGACGGGATGATGTTGTTGAAGGCCCCATCTATGTCAAGAACGGCTACCAGGGTATATTCCTTGCAGCTGAGGGACGATTCGATGATCGATGTGATCGCATGTACGGCCGTTTCGGTGGATCTTCCCCTCCGATAGGCATGCTGAGAGTCAGAGATTTGATTCGGCGATTTGACCCCACTGACTGTGGTGAGTGTTAGCGTCGCAACCCGCTATTAGGCCGATGTCCTTGGCCTCGCAGTCTGCGAAGAGCGCCCTCAAGGGTGCATGTGGTGGGAGGTCCGGCTGGTCATGACCCATATATGCAGAGCAGATACGGAGTGAGCGCTCTTGGCCTTCGAGGCTCACTGCCGTGTGATCTCCATTGCTGAAATTTGGGAGCAAAAATAGGTGCAGTTATATTTTTTGCAGGAATGCAGGTGCGTATTTTACCTGGGGAGTCAGCTATATATAGCTTATAGTCAGGAGTCCTCAGACTGGAGACCCTGTTTCCGAGGATCCAGGGTTCCTGAATGAGGACTATGCCCACCCTTGGCTAGGTGGAGCAATAAGGCAGCACATGCTGCCTTACAATCGTGGAGGTTTATCTGCAGGAGTGTCAGGGACACTCCTGAGACTCGCCCACCACCGTCGTGTCGAAATTGCTCTCAGGGGATTCATCGTCGTCCCCGACGTCGATGCGTCCGGAGACCTCTGGCCAGGTCACTCGCGTCGGACTCGTAGCGATCCAGGATATCGTCTGATACCATACGCCACGTCCGACGCCTCGGGTGGCTCCCGCTTCCGGGACGTCAAGCCAGACCTCTGGCTGGACCCCCGCTTGCTTGAGGGCGTCTTCGCCTGCTTGGCTTGCTGGGCTTGGCCAGGCTGGGTGGCGTTTTTTTCGCCGAGCGTTGCAGCTTGTTCGGTGGCTTGGCTGCTCCCTTTCCGGCTTTGGGCTGGCTTAAAGTCCGGGATGACTGAGCTGGCCCAAAGCCTCTGCCCATCCCCTTCCCCGATTCCAAAACACCGGATCCTCGCTGGCCAAGATGAAGGCAGCACGCCTCCTATCCTGGTAGGACGGGTTACCTCCTTGGCCTGCAGACCCGCCACCTGCCACGATAACGCTCTGCTTGGCAGCCACCCCGATGACCGGTTCGACCCGGTGCCCCCCCGAAGTGGATGGGCCCGATTGGCTTATCGGAGCCCCTCCTCGCAGCGGATTCTGCTAGAAGACGGTAGACCGACTTAGTCTCCATCCCCGTCTTCTTTGGACCTGGTTTCCCCAGGCGTTGATGTGGGAGGGATGGTCTTGTCCCTCCGGTACTTTAAGAGGAGAACCGAGCTCCTTTGCGGTATTATTTTTAATATTTCATTGATTTGACATGTTTTGGTCTCACGAGTAGGCGGGAAGGGGTTAGTCACCCGAGGCATAGCCCGCGTGCCCCGGAAAGCCTGATTTAAACTGGAGGTCAGCAGGTATCCAGAGTTCGCATACTAACGACCGAGCACCCTCGGCCACGCATCCATCAGCGCATGCTGTTCCACCTAGGATTGGGGTGATTACACTGAGAGTTTTCTTCTCTCCGCCCGACTACCATTAGCCAGCATCCGTGCCAGAGACTTGACCGTGCCAGGACCTGTAACCAGCCCTCACGAGAAGAGTATAGTCGCACTTCCACTGGTGTGTACAGTTACGGCAGGTGACGGACCGCCCGTGGTCCCACTGCGTCATAGAACCGGAGCATGGTAGCATCGGGTTGGGGCAAGCCCCAGCCCCAGGCAACCCTGCCCCGTCCGAGAGTACAGTGATCGCGTGTCGGACCGTCATCCGTGATTCCCCCTGTATCACCCAGGTGGCCTTGGGAGGGTTAACGCGTCGAAGAGCTGGTGTCCCAAAACCAACGGGATCCAGCGAGAGTCGGGCCCGAGGAAAAGAGCGCAAGTACCGTACGACGGAACGGTGGGAATGGCAGCACGGGTATGGCGACGGCAGAGGCTGAAGCCGGCGATCAGTCGCAAGTGACAGCCCAAGCACTAAAGGCATAGCAAATAGAAAAAAAGAAGGAGAAAAAAAAAAATGGCGTGAGCGGGGGCAGTGCAGGGGGGGCAGCTCTCGCGTGGCGAGTGGTGGCCTCAGAGCTTATCTCCGAGCTGTAGATAATGGCATCGCCCCTAGGGAGTCCCATGGCATCCCCGAGGAGCGAGGTGTCCTCGTGGGAGTCGCCGCGGAGCAGGCGGGACCCGGAGGCGTCGGAGGAGGAGAGCGGGATAGCGACGTGGTTTTCGTGTACGTGGAGCCGGCCCCAGGGCTGAGGGGGCCGGAGGCCCAACGACGGGCAACGGTGGCAGCGCCCCAAAGAGCGCGACACAGAGACAGGCGACGGCGATGCCGAAGTGGGAGCCGACTGCGACGCAGACAGTGGAGGTGGCTGCGAAGCCAGTGGATCCGCAGACCGAGGTGCTGTGGCAGCGGCGAGCACACCAGCAGGCGACGCGAGGCGGAGCAGCGGAGGCACGACGAAGAGGCCCAGAGGCAGGAGGACAGGAAGGGGCGGAGGAGAAGGCGCGGAGGGGAGGCCGTGCTTTGCGCGTGCAAAGATGCGCGAGGCGAGCGCGGCGATGGAGCTTATGAATGGCGGCCTCGAAGCTGGAGAAGGTGGCCCGGAGGACGAGCGAGAGGGCCAATGAGGGGAGCGAGGAGGAGGCTCCGCCAGCCCCAAATTGTAATTGTATTGTAATTGTTTGTTTATTGTATTTCCTAGTGCTACAAGCAAGGGCTTATAATTAGAGCACTAGTCACTAGGTGTCACATTTTTTGTTATTCAGCTTATATCTAAATTAATCTTTTAGTATGACATACTTAGTAACGGATACATTTGTTGGTGTGTTTTCTTATGATAATGTTCGTGATTTTTATTTTAAATTTAATTTATATTGATTGGATTTTAAATTTTAATCTAATTTGAGGTGGGCTCCTAACTGAGTTTTGAATTGTGTAAGGTTTCGTATTGTTTTCATGTGATGTGGAAGTTGAATCCATTTGCGAATAACATTCACAAAGAAATGTCTCGGAATGAAGTGTTCTACATATATCGCATTGTGATAAAATTGTTCGTTCTTGCGGAATTGGTAAATCTAAGTTTTTCATACAGATATTCGGGTTGTCTGGTGAGGATTATTTTATGTAGGAACATAAGTATCTTATAGTCAATCCATTTGAACAGAGTCATGTCGAAAATTTTAGATGAGAATGCAGAGATTCTGTCGTTGCGCCTTTGTTCTTTTAATCATTTGCCATTTCTGCTTACCACACACAGCGTTTTGAAACTTTGACGAGTAAAAGGTGGTCTTGCCAGAGTTTATTAGTTTAGTCACGTCTGATCTTAATGATTTGTACATATTAAAAGTGGCGTTCAGTCTTATATCTTTTAAATTTTTTTAAAGGCGTCGTTTCGTGTAATGATACCCCGCTGTATCTCCGGGTTGAACCATGAGTTATCTGTTCGTTTGACTGCCTTTTCTTAATAGGTACATGTTTACTGTAAAGAAAGTCAATGTTTGATTGCAGGTGGGCAAGCTGAGAATTTACAGACAACATATAATGTATTGATGTCCAGTCCAGAATGTTTATGTCAGTGTGTAGTTATTCAAGGTCAATGTGATTAAAGTCTCTGTAAAAGGTGTCATAGTTAGGGTAATCAGGATTAAAATCATAGGTCAAGAAAATAAGGTCATGTTTTGAGTATCCTGGTACTGTGAGTTGGTCATATAGGAGAATTTTGTCAGTACTATCGAGAAATAATAGGTCTAGTAGTGTGTTTCTGGTTTTGGTGAAGTGTGTGGGGAGCGGTTGGTTCGCTATATTTAAGTCAAGGCTCAACATGCTATCTGTCAATGAGGATTCTCTAAGAATATCACAGTTAAAGTCACCTGCTAGGACTACGTCTGTATAAGTCAAGGAAATGTCAGTAATAAGTAATGTCAGTTCTGAGTAGTCAATGTTTCGATTTGATCGATACATGCAACCAAGGAGCAACTTTTTTTATTAATGGTGATCTTTAGAAATATGTACTCTATGGCGCTATCTGGTCTTTTGCTTAAATATGAGTTTTGCGGCTATCTTGTAATTTATATATATTGCAACGCCCCCGGCATGCCCTACACGGTCACAACGAAATACATTGTATCCTCTACATTCAATTAATGAGTCACTTAAGTCGAGGACAAACCAAGTCTCGACACACATATAACATCCACACCAGAGTCGATAAACATATTTCTGAATTCGTCAATTTTCCTTGTTAAACTTTTGTGCATTTATATTGCAGATTTGCAAAACCCGATTTTTGCTTCACCAGAATTCTAAGGACCTGAGAAGTATTCGAATTGGTTATTTCTAATGTACCGTCCATATCAAATGTTTTAAAACAACGAAGAATTACACAACGGTAAGTGCAGTTAACGGCCCACTTAAAATACAGGAAGATGGTTTAATTGGTAATACCTGTGGCTAACATGAAAAATTTGCTTATAATTATATTACTGACGAAACGAGCTTATTCTGCCTCCAGCTGCAAGACTCTCAGTAGCAGCTTGCATATCTCGCAGGTCTTCAATTCTTAGAACTTCCCAGACCTCACTTTCTTGGCTCACTTTGACATGAACCATACCCCTGGGCGTAAAGACGGACTGTAGCTTACGATGCTTCTTCATTTTTAGAGCTTCTCTAAAAATCGGATAGTTTTCCCTAGTGAGCTGCTCGTTGAGATATATGAGGGCTTTTGAGTTTAGGCCGAGTAACTGCAGAGTTAGGGGCTGCTTGGTTTCCCGCCTGTACATACCAATGCCACGCAGTAGTGCCGCTTTGTCCCGCACGCGTTCCAGCTTAACAATGACGATGGGGGTCAACGTCCTCATTCTATAATTATCCCTAATAGCGGGCACAGGTGTGTGATTTAGGCTGAGACACAAGGTGTTGAAGATGTGCTTCAGCTTTTCGCCTTCGACGTACGGGACTCTATGAATCCTCAGGTAGCAGGCGATGTTGGCCTTGGCCTGTGCATCGACTCTTAGCGTGAGCTGGGTTTCTAGATCCTCTACCTTTTAGAGGTTTTCAGTCTCACCCAACCTGGTTTCGAGAAACTGAACTCTCTGTGTAAGATTCTATATCTCATCAGCCATACTGTTCAGCTTCCCTGTTAGCAAACTTAACAGCCGCTCTTCTGCCTCATTCATTTTCGTTGAGATGAGACTGGCTTGCTCCTCAAATCTTTGATTCAGCAGCTGAACCAATTCCGGTGCTGGCGTTTCTGATGTACGCGGTCCCTTGAGGGTTGTCCCAGTGTTTTCCCGCAGACGTTTTGAGACAGGCTGCATTGTTTTCGTTTTTGAGATTTAACAGAGCCTATGAAGAATGTTGGTTGACTATTGGTGAGCGCCCTCTGGCGCGAGCTTTTGTAGTGTGCGTAGTAGGGCAATCGCAAAGAGCTGTCTAATGTCACCACTAGTGCTCTTATTTGCGTTGTTTATGATTGCACTCACGTTTTCTACTCAGCATCAAGTGAAAATTTCGTTTCCCGCTTTTTCTTGCCTTCTTTTATTGATTTTGAGCTACTTCCGAGCTACTCGATGGCCAGTTTTTAAATTGATGATAATCTTACGAGCCAGCCGGTGGTGATCCGCTGACAGTGCGCTGATGTTGGTAAGCACCTTATAATCATGTTAGCTAGCAGCTGATGTGTTGTTGCTTGCAGGTTCCACCGAAAAATGCACTTGCTGACGGAGCGTGTAATTTGCACGTCTATTCTACTTGAACTCACTCAGACAAAGGTTCTGCGTGTGCGTACGGTGCTGTACTCCACCGAGCTACAGCAATAGGCGCAGCAGCCAAGCCCGCAGCAGCACAGCCCGGAGGATCCGGAGCGGTTTCCATGGGTGTGGCCCTCACCGGTGGTGCAGCCGGAGAGACCGGGCCTCCTGCGGCAGGCCTCTTGCGCCGAGTCCCGGGCCAGAGGCAGCAGCCTCTGTGCAAGGAGGCGTCGTCAGAGGCGACGCGCTGTCGACCGGTGGCCAGAGGGTCGTCCGGGCTGTCGAGGGCACGCGCTGTATAGGGCGACGCGTGAATTGCCTTGTTAGGGTGCACGGGGTATGATACCGGGTGTCGGCGTCCTCCAACAGCGTAGAGGTGTCCGTGGCGGCATGAGTATGCGTAGGGGAGGAAAAAAAAAAATGTATAAGTATGCAGAAAAAGATAATTTAAACTGAAGGAGTTGTCCTCTAGTGAAGAAAGGGGGAAGTGTGAGGAACTGAATTTCCTCACAAGGGCCATAAAGGGTTAAGGGGAGAATTCGTCCGGGTCAGAGAGCGGATCGAAAGGAGCGGGGTCGGCGGGACGAGCAGCTGGTAGAACAGCGCATGACCACGCCGCTCAGAGACAGCGGGATCCTGCCGGCAGAGGTCCAGCGCATGTCCAAATATGGGCAATAGATCCCGTCAAGAACGAGGTGGAAACTCGCGGAGGCGCCGATGAAAAAACTACCGACGCCGCATGCTTTTTCCTTTGTTGCTAGGCAGCGACGCCCGCATCGCCCGGGGTATAAATGGAGCCCAGCGACAGCGGCACGGTATAGTGGATCAAGGATCAGAAGACGGGCAGGTGCGTGAATTAGAGCGAGTAAGAGCAACTGTGATAATACCGATAAGTCCACGAGTGAGTGAACGTACGACGTGAAGAGGACAACGGAGCAGTATTTCAGCAATGGGCTCAAATAAGTCGACCAGTTGAGCGCCAGATACTACTCACCATTGGAATAGCCAGAATAGAGAAATCCATTTTGAGAAGCATTGTTCCCTCTCGCTCGCTCTCACACCCCAACGTACGTGACTGCTTTGCCCATTCGTCCAGATAAGCACCTGGATCGATTTCAAAGACTATAAGAGCTAGAGCAACCCAGTTTTCCCTACAAACTCCTGTAATACCAAGAAAAATTCAGTATTGTAGAGAATGACCATATCTACCAGATTCTTGATTCTGGTTTTGGATCGATCATTATTAAAGCCACAAAGCTAAAATTAATTTTCAGCAGTAAGAAAATACCATTTAGTTATGATAGCCGCTACTGATTCTCTCTCTCGCTCACACACTGCTTACACATTCTGCCTCGTACAGTTTACGTGTGTTGTTTCGAGAAGTGATGTAGATGTAGATGACAGATGCAGCAAACAAATGAAAAAGGTAAAATGTACGCCTGTTATGTATAGCTATGTATAGCTCTGCCATGCGTTGAACTCGGCTGAGTTTGTTAAGAAAAGTTTTATTGTCCAAGACTGGCCATCAGTCCACTACTCTTTACATCAGGATTGG
>CM019042.1:19046496-19062478 GCA_009664405.1 Drosophila bifasciata | reverse complement strand
TGCGGCTTGTACCGCCCAGGGCCTGCTCCGACCAGGCATGCAGCCGCGACCAGTCGATGCGGCGGCGTGGAATCAGCTCGATGGGACGATTCAGCAGAATCAGCAACTTGGCCAAGTCCCGAACGATGGGGCGGTACGAATTGGCCGCCGCCACTATCGCCGGACAGGTAGAGTTTGCGTATCTGCCGCCGGTGTCGTTCAGCATGGCCAGAAAGTACTCAGCATTGGGTTGCATCTCGTTCAGCTGCCGCATAAAGTCCGCCCGGTCCATGGTGTTCTCATTGATGAGCTTCTGCTTTCTGACGGACTTCCTTCGCCGCTTGCGTCGCACCAACATCACGGCCACGGCCAGCGGGGAGAGGCACACACGAGAAATCCTCAAGTAGACCGGCCAGGGGCGGCCATCAGAGGCCCGAGTAGCCGTTGGGCACCACACACACGACCCATGAACTCTGTGTGGGCTGACCACTGATCAGATAGCCGGTGGGGCATTGGTCACGCACTGGCGGGTGTCGGTCACCAGGTACATGGGGCGCCGATGATGCAGCCGGCCTTGTTGCAGCGCAGGCGGTGGAACTCGCCGATGGGGGCAGCCTGCAAAATTACAAAATGGATAAGAGGAAACTGGGTTAGTCACGCTGTGGGTCCTCCCTGTCATATGTACGGTCACCGCACACTTGTTTGGCACAGTTGGAAAGGCTAAACTTTAAAGGCTATTTCTAGGCTTCTGGAGAATTTTCAAGAACCATTTTGTTTTTATATGCTTAAAAATTAAACATTTCTAAATTAAAACGCATAGTTTATTTTTTTATTTCGTATCATACACTTAAAACTATTTATAATTTAAATGAAAATGAACCTTTTCGTGACACAAAAGTCTTGGCACACTTGCACCTACTTATTTTATTTTGCTTTTAACTTGCCCGATCTTATCATAATTTCTTATGAAATTTTATAATGGCACTCCTAAAACACATTCGTCTGATATTTTGTTAAAAATTGCAGTTTTAGTTGGTTATTCTGCATTTTTACCCAAACGTTTCTTGAGTTATTTGAGAGGCGCAAAAGAAACTAGTGTACCTCAACGAAAAATTGTTCTTCACTTGCAAAATGAAGGCAAATCTTATAGCGATATAGACAACATTATGGAATCGAGACGATTTTCCATCAAGCATTGTACAGAGGTTTAAAAGACGTAAACTTGGACAACGCACCCAGAACAGGACGACCAAGGCTTTAACTGACAGATAACGCCAGCAGGGTGATCCCCAAAATAAAGGTGGACCCAAAATTTCATCTTCTAAGATTGCCCATGAGGTCAAGGCTGGCTTGGGACGGAAATCGACCCCATGACTGTGGGAGAGCCGTGCTCCAAGCCAACTACCATTGTCGTGCTGCTAGACAAAAAGCCGTTGATCTCGGAGGTCAATAAAAAAACCCGTTTTGCCTATGCTAGAGGGAATTTGAGCAAACCAATTGAATTCTGGGATCAAGTGCTCTTTTTCGCAAAAAACAAAATTCAATATATTTCGATCCGATGGCCGTCAACAAGCGTGTGGAAAATCGAAAACTGAATTAGAAAAAAAAAAAACTTTGCGCCACGGTGAAACACGGCCCTCCCCTTACAGTGATGGGGTGGATTTCCGTCCCAAGCTCAGCCCCGACATCAGCGCCAATCTTGGAAGAGGAAATGTTGGGGTCTACCTTTTATTTTGGGGATCACCTGCTGGCGTTATCTGTCAGTTAAAGCCTTTGGTCGTCCTGTTCTGGGTGCGTTGTCCAAGTTTGATGCTCCTTTAAACCTCTGTACAATGCTTCTGATGGAAAATCGTCTCGATTCCATAATGTTGTCTATATCGCTATAAGATTTTGCCTTCATTTTTGCAAGTGAAGAAACAATTTTTCGCTGAGGGTACACTAGTTTCTTTGCGCCTCCTCAAATAACTCAAGAAACGTTTGGGTAAAATGCAGAATAACTAACTAAAACTGAAATTTTTAATGAAATATCAGACGAATGTGTTTTTAGGGGAGTGCCATTATAAAATTTCATAAGAAATTATGATAATATCGGGCTTAAGTTAAAAAAGTAAAAATAAAATAACTAGTGCAAGTGTGCAAGACTTTAAAGTCACGAAAAGGTTCATTTTCATTTAAATTATAAATAGTTTTAAGTGTATGATACGAAATAAAAAAATAAACTATGCGTTTTTAATTTAGAAATGTTTAATTTAAGCATATAAAACAAAATGGTTCTTGAAAAATTCTCCAGAAGCCTAGAAATAGCCTTTAAAGTTAAAATTTTAACTGTGCCAACAACACTTAAGTGCGCGGCATACGTCGGTTACAAATGTAACCCCCAACAAAGCTGATCAGCATAATTGTCCCCCTCATTTGCATAGTGAGCTGCTGCTGCTACTGCTCTCCCACAGACAATTGTCAACGTGCTAATGCCCGCAAATTAAATCTTCCACAGACTTCCCCGAAACAACTAAATTACACTAAACAACCCAGGGTGGGTAGCATACCGCCCAAAAACAAAGTTTAAGTACTTGGGGATTGGAGATGAATACAAACTGTTCCTTGAAAAGTGATTGATTAACCCTTAGAATAAGCAAATAGTTTTGTTTATCCATTAAAAGTTGATTTCTTCACATAAAACTTTGTTTGCTGTTTTAGTGTTTTCCACGATCCCAAGCCACTTTAGTTCTCTTTTTGGAAGCTTATGAATACCAATTAACCCTCTGAGGGATCGCCCATTCATTCCATTTAAAAACATTTCAGAACCAAATGTTTGACTTAAAAGTTTGTCAACAAAACCAGCAAGACTCACTATATAGTATGCTAATGAACCATAACCACATGGGGTCTGTGTCTGCTCTACTCCCTGACAGGGCACTAACCATTCTTTAGCGCCCATCTCTTGAAACATCTCTATTCACTGTAACCCTCTGACATCCCTTCTTAAAGGGAAATTCAAGGTAAAGTCAACAAGCATAGCATCGTGTTTGACTTTTGGTTTTTCATAAACAACATTAGCATATGGCGATCCGCCTACTTGTACCGCCCCGTGTCCAACCTTTTTGCTCCGCCTCCACCGTCCAAAGTGTTGGGCAAACAGAGACGCAACATATTCTAGGAAGGCGGCAAAAGTTCAACATGGTCCAAACACACAGCAGATACTCCTGATACTCCGTAGCAAAAACAGAAAGCACAGCCAACGGGCTAAGATCAAAAAGCTTTTGGAGCCGCCACCGCCACCGTCGTTGCTGCTGCCATCGCGTATGTATGTATGTGTTGTCAACATCCCAACGACGCCGTGAGACTCCCAAACAGCTCCAGCAGAGCTCTCCATCTCATCGCTATCTGGCCGGGCAGCCTGGACTGGCCTGGCCTGGCCTGGCCCATTTATCTTGGACAAAAAGTTTTGATTTCCAGCCCCCAAAACATCAGAAGGAGCTGCGGGTAGCAAATAACAACAATAACATGGCACCACGTACGCTTCCTCGGGCACCGGCCCCTTCGATTGCAATGCACTTGGCGTCTCCCCGCTGCCTCTGTCTGTCTGTCTGTCTCTGTATTTCAGGTGGCTCTCAGCATCGTCGTCATCATCAATGGCATTAACTTGTTTATGCGCTAATCAGACACAAACACATACACACACAGCCCAAGGGCGGGCGGGAGTCGGGCACGTTTGAGGATCACCTTGGCCATGGCCATGGCCAATTCCCAGGCAATAAGAACTGCATTGGCAGTCCAGAGACTCGGGGATAATCAGATGTAATTCGTAATTGATATTGTTCAGTGCATTTCTGTCCGTCTGTCTTTATGGGTTTCTCTGTGTCTCTGAAACGCGGTATTCCTTCTGTAACCCTCTTTATTCCCTCTACTGGGCTGGTCTCGATCTGGTTCTGGATTCTCTGGGGTTCTCTCTGTGTTCGGGGCGTGCAGTTGATCAATGATAATTGGTTATTAAATGGAAGATTGCCTTTATTCCGCCTGTCAATGCTGTCTACCACATCCCCACTGCGTGGCTCTTCGTTTACGAGTATGTGGTTGGGTTCTGGCTCATGTAAATGGCCTGGAATTACAGTCCGGGGCTGTGATCGAATCGATATAAATAATGATATCTCGATTGGTCCTCTCAAAGGATACCAATCTCAATGATACACACTCCGCATATGGCTAAAACAATTTGTCGAGTGGAATAAATGCATGAAGCTGATCTTCATGAGAGATTGAGATTGGTTTTAGAGTTTAAGAGGAAGAATGAGACGATCACAGATTCACTTGAAAAGATCCGAACTCTTGGCAACTGGCAACTGGCCACTGACAGCTGGATATGTCCACATGTATCTGCAGGAATCTGCAGGAAATATTCATCAAATGAACATCACTTATTATCGCAAATTATTCCATTATCGATTGATCGTTTGAAGAGTAATTTTGAGGCCAAACCCCCATTACCGATTAACCATTACCATTATCGATTCTACCTCGAAAAATCAAGTGGGGACACGCCTCATTGATAAATTTCTCTTCACCTTCACGTATGTCTACCTTCTTGTGCCTCTCTGCCCAAATGATTGACTAAATAAGCGGCCGTTGGGCTTAAACATGACATTAAAACTCTGATGATGACTACAACTATATTTACGTCCAACATCAGTGGGCCTGCCTCATCATTAACATCATCTTGTAAGACATATTTAAACTTTCTTTTCTCTCAGAATGAGTCAGAGAATCTGCCATCGAACGTAGTAGCCGTCACAGCCACGAGTTTTGGGGCTTTTAGCACCAAATATCTAGGCTTGGCTCGTAGATACCGTACAAAATGTAACCAGATAATCAAACAACAAATTACTTTCACTCACAACAAACAAACGACGAAGGCAGCAAGAGAGAGAGAACAGGCCAGCAGCAGGCGACCAAATGACCGTAAAAACGAAATAAAATGTTTTTATCGGACAATCGCAAAAATGAACATAAATGAAACACGCATAAAAGTAGATTCATTAGATCACTTTTTATAATACTCGTATATCTAGATAATTGACTCAAACTCTGACAACTGGGTGGTGTGGGGACTGCGACTCAAGGTCGTTCCAAATCAGAGAATCCCAAACAGCAACACAAACGAGAGAACATTATGGAGTCGCTTCGAACGCGACTCTACTTTTTATACCCGTACTCAGTGATTTATGTGGAATTTTTAAAATGTTTTTATCAGTTTTTACATTTTACATTTTTGCTACATCTGTCATCGACATCTACATCTACATCATCTACATCAGTTCTCACAACGACACACGTACACTGCACGAGGCAGCATGTTTGAGCGTGAGTGTGTGTGTGAGAGAATCTGCTGCGACAATCAACCCCAATAAATGACTTAAACAGCAATCGGGCGAGGGGAAACACTAGCGGCGGGGAAAACACTGAATGAACGAAAATTCATTTGATCATTGTGGCTACAATAATGATCCGATCTGAACCAAATTCGGGAATCTGGTAGATATGATCATTTCCTATGATACTGCATTTTTGGTTTTTTTCTATCTTCAAAATTGTGGATTTTCGTCTTTGTGGGGGCGGAAGGGGCGGGGCGAAATTTTGAAATACACTTGTTCAGGTTTGGTATCACAGGAGTCTTGGCCAAAAGTTTGGTTGCTCTAGCTCTTATAGTCTCTGAGATCCAGGCGTTCATATTTACGAAAACCAAATCGACTCGATTTTGTGTGAGTGCAAAGGGATGGAGCGAAGTTTTTGCGTATGTTTTTTTTGTCTATTGTGGCTATATTAATGATCCGATCCGATTCAGATTTGGGCCCCTGATAGATATGGTCTTTCTCTATGATTCTGCATTTTAGTTTTCTGCTATCTTCAAAATTGTGGACGCCACAGATGTGCGCCCTTTGTGGGGGCGGAAGTGGGCGGGCGGAATTTTGAAATACTTTTCTAGGAGTGAGATACCACATCAGACTGGATAAAAAGTTTGGTTGCACTAGCTCTTATAGCCTTCGAGCAATGGGCGACAAACAAGACGGACGGACGGACAGACGGACAGACGGACAGACGGACGGACAGACAGGGCTATATCGACTCGGCTATTGATGCTGATCAAGAATATATATACTTTATATGGTCGGAAATTACTCCTCCTCTATGTTACACACATCCACTTTTAGCACAAATACAATATACCCTTTTACTCTTCGAGTACGGGTATAAAAAGCTGACAAAAATGTAGAGCTGTCTCTCTTCCCTCTCTCGTGCTGTCGTTGACGATCGTCAATCGCTGATTGTCATCCGTCGTTTCCAGCATAGACAATGGCCCCCTCGTCAATGTCATGGCTTTCAGAGGGTAGGAGTAGCAGCAGCAGTCAGTCCCATGGTTGCCAGAGGGTGAAGGGGTGTGGCAACTAGTAGTGGCAACACTTGGCTCTTGTTTGTCAATTAGGCCTTTGACATTTGCATAAATGTTTATGCAAAAACAAAAGAAGAAACGAACCAAAGCAAAGCAAAGAGCCAAACTAAACTACAAAAAAAAATCAACAACAACAAACAAAAGTTCTATGCAATCGACAGAAAGAGCAAATAAATAGTATTATGCAAAGAAGAAAAACTATAGTTTATGAGGCATTTCCGGCCTCAAAGCTTGCCACAACCCTTGCCCCAACCCTTGCCCCATCCCTTGTAGGATACCCATCCATTCAATAACCTTGAATATCAATTATTTCAAATGAAACCAATTATTTATACGTTTACACGCGTCTCACGTCATGCGGCGGCGCCCCTCGGTTGGTTTGTTACTGCCTGAAATCAGCTCCTAAAAAACATTTCTTGGTGTCGCTTGGCCCACTTTTGGAGGCAGTTCTTGTACGTGGCAGGCCCTAATATATAGTCATCCGATTCTGTAGCCTTTGCAGTAAAAGGGGTTTGCCAACTCCAAACAAGCATTTATTATGCATCTGCCAGCAGCAGCAGTAATTCAATTTCCTACAGAAAAGAAAAGCCTTTCCCCACAACGAAAATTAAAGGCCACAACTTTAACCCAAAGGGAATTTTAGCCAAAAAAAAAATCCAGGGCCTGGATGGGGCCCTGAGCAAATGGCGTTTATTAAAAAATAACGGTACTTAAGTGCGCCCTAAGCAAACTGCAATCGAAGTTAAGACCAGCCCAACATGCAAATAACATGCAAAAAAAAAAAAGCTGAAAATACCCCCAAAAAAAAAAAAAAAAAAGATACAACAACAAAAAACTTGAGCATGGGCGGGTCTTGGGCAAACGGGAAACATGCCAAACACAGCAAAAAGCCCAGCACCCAAAGGGACACAGAAACAAAAAAGACCTTTAATAAGCATTTTATAGAGAGAGACAAAGAGAGAGAAAGAGAGAGAAAGAGAGAGAGAGCGAGGGACACACAGAACAAAATATGGACCATAATAATAATAATATATGGGAGCTACAAATTTTTGATCTTCTTCAAAAATGAAAATTGCTAAAGCAGGCAAAAGTTTTCAAAGATGCTCAAAGATGAAAAAACCCTTGGAAATATGTGATTACAAAATGAATGCAAAATTCTACGAAAAATGAAGAAACTTTGAGATAGAATTTCAGAATCTGCAGATAATTCTGCAAAAAAATCATACACAATTATGTTCAGTGACTCTTTTTAGAGATTTCTGTATATAAATAATGAAATATTTACTCGTTACATCAGTTACATCATTACTGCTTAATGAGCTCAAGTTACTGGAATGTGGAAAATTCTATAGGTACCTTTTCTAAGAGCAAAATAATTCAATTCAAATTAATATGTACTATATTTAGTATATGTACATATATGAAAAACTCTACAAAAATATATAATATTAAATCTTATTCTTGACCATTTACCAGTTCAGGGACTCCCCGAATAAATAACTAAAAATAACTGAATCAGTTTTGCAGCCCATTTATAACTTTTTCATTGGCAATAATTCTACCCTAAAATATCTTGCCTAATCCATCAAAAATACAGTAAAACAATTTTGTTATTAGAATGTACAACTTCAATCTGTGTTACCAGCCACATTGTTTTCAAATCGAACTTTAGTATTTTCCTCTCGACAGCCCTGCCTTTTTCTTTGTTAGATTTTATATGATTTGATTGTGATTCGAGGCTGCGGGTATCCATTCCATGATCCATGATCCACTTCAACACACCCCAAAAATATTTAAGTTCATGAACTCCATAAATTTGTGGCAACTCATAAGTATATAAGTTAACACATATTACACATAACATATTACAAGTTAACACATATTACACATATTACACATAACATATTACACATATTGCATATCGCACCACCTTAACTTTACCATCCTGCGTCACCCCACACATGAACATCATGCAGCGCTTGGTGCAGAAAGCTGACACAGCACTGGACACTGTTGTGGGCTGTCCCTCACTCCATTGGCCAACAGCCGTCGCCTGATTCTGGCGGATGTGCTGTGGTCAGCGAATTCCATTCTTGTACGAATGGTTCGCGAGTCGGGGATCTGGTAGCTAAGTTTTAGTTTAAGATTTGATGAATAAACGAACGGTTGTTCTACTATAAACTCCGACTCGGTCGTTAAAATTACTTGTACCCGCTGAGCCTGAGAGGCCAGCGCTGGAAGGGAACATAAAGCATTCCCAACAAAGGTCGGCCACCTAAACGCCACCACCAACACCGCCCTCGCCCCGCGAGAGCTCCCAGTTGCCGTCGCATCCCGCCGACGCAAATACCTTAAAACATAATTGGCGCCCAACGGGATTGGAAGTATCCGAAGAGAATCCACGTCCCCAGAAAATAAAAAAAAAACCATGTAAGTGACTGCTCGTAGAAAAATAGATTTCGAAAAAAAAAAGAGAAAGAAATAAAAATAAAAAATAAAAATTAAACAAAATTTTTTTGTGTTCACATATAAAAAGAAAAAAATATAATAAATATAAATATTTGACAGTGCAAGTGTGAACGTCACGCAATACAATAAATTTTCGTTTTGAAAGTGAATGAGTGCGTCTGTGTGGTTAAATAAGTGATCGCCCGAGTTTGTTTTATTTGATATCTCGCTGTGGTTTTGATTTTTCTCAGTAATTGCCCATGAGTTGGAATTATAGGAACAAAAAGTACAGTACGATAGTGACGAAAGCTCAGACCTAGGTATCGACCCCACAGCCGAAACAAAATCGGTCAGAAATGGATGCAGGAATGATAAAAGCATTGGTAGACGGCGCGATCGCCAGCGCCCTCGTCGAACAAGAACGGCGATTAACCCAGGAATTCAGCAGTGAAATCCAAAATATGAGGACTCAAATGAGGCGCCTTAAGCATAGGTACCCCTCAAATAGAAACTTTCCAAAGAGTGACCATCGACCCGAACATAAAGTGCGAAAGTCAAGTTAGATATTGTGAAATCGGTGCCGACCTTTAGCGGTAACCACGAAGAATATGTGTCGTGGAGGCAATCCGCCGTAGATGCATATGAAGTCTTTAAAAATTTATGTAGGCAGCCAGGCACACTACGAGGCTGTGGCCATTCTGAAAATAAAATTTGCGGTACCGCGCGAGCGCTACTCACGTCGCACAATACCGTGCTAAATTTTGACGCAATTCTGGCCAGGCTAGATTGCACGTACGCGACAAAACGTCCCTACGAGTACTTCGTCAGAACCTGGAAATGGTTCGACAAGGGGATGCCGACCTGATGGCATACTATGACGAAGTCGAGAGGAAACTCACGCTCGTCACGAATAAAATAGTTATGTCGCATAATGCGGACACGGCAACCATCCTTAATAAGGAGGTTAGGGACGACGCCCTCCACGCGTTTATCGCGGGGCTTAAACGGCCACTCAAGTCACTGGTGCTGCCAGCACAGCCCAAAGACCTCCCGTCGCGCTAGCCTCTGGCTCGGGAAGCCGAGAACAGCATCGAAAGAAGTGCATTCGCGGCGTCCTACGCAAAAAGCGATAGAGGACAAATCTATTAGTTACGAGGGCAACAAACGCCACAACAAAATTCAAGGCAAGCAATGGAAAAGTGAGGATAAAAATCCACACTTCGTTCCCAAGCAAGGCCAAGGCAAGCCGCCAGACGACAACCTCTGGCCAAAGCGCGGGGATACAGAAACTATCGACCAGAATAAGGTGCAGCCTATGGAGGTAGACCCTTCATTATCAAAATTCAGGCAGGACACAAACTGGGGAAAGCCTCAAAGTAACAATAATTACAAAAAGGCAGAATTCGTCTCGAACGTCAATCGGGGCAGAGACGCCAACGGGTAAATAATATAGTGCAGCAGGCCTATAACCAAGAAGAACAAGAGTACTCGAGTACAGCTGAAGCCGCAGTCGCCGAGATCGACGAAGAAAACGACCCGACCGGCAACGACTTGCTTAATTTTTTAGGCGCCCCAATTGCCGTTCGTCGAGCGACAATTGGCGGGCAAAACACTAAAAATTCTAATCGACACCGGAGCGGCAAAAATTACGTGAAGCCCATAAAGGAGCTAAAAAGAACGTAACTGCTGCCGACTCCCTTTCACAGTGAGCTCAATACATGGCTCCAGTGAAGTAAAAGATAAGTGCATAATGTGCATTTTTCGGGCTAAAAGCCCCATTCTTTTGTTAAACACACTAGACACGTTTGATGCCATTATAGGTTCCGATTCGCTAACGCGAGCGGGAGCGACATTAAACCTGCGTGACAAAACAATCAAATACGGAAACGTAACGGAACAGCTTCAGTTCCACGAATGCGACAGTGTAAATTTCACCCAAGTCGACGACCTAACGGTCCCAAACGCGGTAAAAGCCGAATTTAAGAAAATGATACTGAAGAGAATTAGAGTTTTTTCGACCTCTAACGAGGCGCTTCCCTTTAACACCTCAGTTATCGCCACCATTCGAACCGAAAGTAACGAACCAGTCTACTCTAAGTTATACCCCCCTATCCCATGGGGCAGCAGACTTCGTGAACAAAGAAGTCAAGAACTACTGAAAGATGGGATAATCAGGCCATCTAGGTCACCGTATAACAGTCCGATTTGGGTCGTAGACAAGAAAAAGTCCGACTCAGACGGCAACAGGAAAAAACGGCTGGTAATCGACTTCAGGAAACTGAACGAGCGAACTATCGCCGACCGATACCTATGCCTAGCATACCCATGATTTTAGCAAATTTGGGAAAGGCAAGGTTTTTACCACCCTAGATCTGAAATCAGGGTACCATCAAATATATCTGGCGGAAAAGACCGGGAAAAACTTCGTTTTCACAAACGGAGGAAAATATGAATTCTGTCGCTTGCCCTTCGGACTTAAAAATGCGGGAAGCATTTTCCAAAGGGCAATCGACGATGTTCTACGTGAACAGATTGGGAAAAACATGTTACGTCTATGTAGACGATGTAATAATTTTTCCGAAAACGAAAAAGACCATGTCGCAGACACATCGACACGGTACTGAAATGCCTGTGCGAAGCTAACATGAGGGTGGCCCCGAAAAGACTAAGTTCTTCAGAGAAAAGTGTCGAATTCTTGGGCTTCATAGTAACCAGGGCGGAGCCAAGACAGACCCAGAGAAGGTGAGGACGATAAAGGAATACGCTGAACCAAAAACGCTGTTCAGCCTCAGGTCATTCCTCGGGTTAGCAAGCTACTATAGGAGCTTTTGTCAAAGACTTCGCGGCAATAGCAAGACCCTAACCGCCATACTCAAAGGAGAAAATGGCACTGTCAGCAAAGCACATGCGTCAAAGAAAGTTTCGGTTCAGTTCGACGAAACGCAACGCGACGCTTTCGACCGCCTGCGAAACATATTGGCATCAGAGGATGTCGTACTAACGTACCCAGACTTTAAGCTGCCCTTCGACTTAACCACCGATGCCTCAGCAAGCGGTCGGAGCGGTGCTTTCCCCAAAATGGCAGACCAATAACAATGGTGTCGCGCACACTTAAAGATTGCGAGCTGAACTACGCCACAAATGAGAGGGAACTACTAGCCATCGTTTGGGCCATAGGAAAACTACAAAATTACTTATACGGTACTAAGGAGATACGAATTTTCACCGATCACCAGCCCCTGACCTTCGCCGTGTCCGAAAAAAACACAAACGCGAAAATTAAGCGGTGGAAAGCCTTTATAGAGGAGCACAACGCCAAAATTTTCTATAAAACCAGGGAAGGAAAACTATGTCGCCGACGCCTTGTCCCGACAAAACATTAATAACTTACAAGACGAGCCACAGTCAGACGCGGCCACTATGCACAGCGAGCTCTCACTGACCTACACAGTGGAGACCACTGATAAGCCTCTAAATTGTTTCAGAAACCAAATAATTTGAAGAAGCAAGCCAGCCGCTACGGCGGAACTTCATTATCTTCGGCGGAAAACCCGCCACATAATCCATTTTAATGACAGAGACTCTGATCGAATCAGTAAAAGAGGTGATCAATCCGAACGTCGTGAATGCGATTCACTGCGACCTTCCGACTTTAGCCTCCCCTCCAACACGACCTAGTGCTGAGGTTTCCGGCAACTAAATTTTGGCACTGCAAAAATTTCGTGAACGACATCACAGATGCAAAGGAGCAAGTGGAAATAACCACAACAGAACACAATCGTGCCCATAGGGCTGCGCAGGAAAACGTTAAGCAGATCCTCCGGGACTACTATTTCCCCAAAGATGACGAAGCTCGCCAATGAAGTGGTCATAAATTGTAAAGTATGCACCAAAGCAAAGTATAATAGACACCCTAAAAACAAAGAGCTAGAGGACCCCAATTCCGTCGTATGCAGGAAAATGCTGCACATCGACATTTTCTACAGACAAGAAACTCTTCTTGACCTGCATTGACAAATTCCTCAAAATTTGCCATTGTGCAGCCCCTAGCTTCTAGGGCAATAATAGAAGTACGCGCCCCCATCTTGCAATTGATGAACTTCTACCCGAATGCCAAGACCATATATTGCGACAACGAAGCCGCCTTCAGTTCCGAGACAATTACATTCTGTTGAAAGCCAATACGGAGTGGACGTAGTTAACGCACCTCCTCTTCATAGTAGCTCCAACGGGCAGGTAGAGAGGTTTCACAGTACCTTGGCAGAAATTGCGAGATGCATGAAGATCGACAAAAAGATCGACGATACGATCGAACTGATCATGCGTGCACGGTAGAATACAACAAAACGTTGCATTCAGTCATAGACGAGAGGCCGGTTGAAGCAGTGCATACCAACGACGAAGATCTTAGGTTGGCAATTAAAGCCAAAATCGACAGGGCACAAAAAGGACAACCTCGGCAGGATAAACCCCGGTAGACAAAACAGAGTATCTGAAGTGGGCGAAAAGTATACCCAAAGAATAACAGGAGGTTAGGAAACAAGCTAACCCCGTTGTACACGGAAGAACGGGTACAGGCAGATCTGGGAACATCTGTCCTCATTAGAGGGAGGGTGGTCCATAAGGACAATTTGAGGTAATTCAAACAACAATTACTACAAATCTAGTTATCACTCCCACAGGTTGGCCGCAATACTCCTCGTACCCTACCACAACAAATGCGCGGATTACCGACTTTTCCCAGGCGAACTATATCCCTGTACGGGACGGAGATGTGTTGGTATGGGAACAAAGAAACTGGGTGAGGCACTCGACAAACCTAACCGAGTTAGGGAACATCATAGATGATACTGAAAAATGTCCGAGTTATTTCCAATCGCATATGCGAAAGCTATTAGTAGTAGATATAGAACACGCTAAGAACATATTGTCCGCACTAATGATACACCATAGAATGGCAAGAAGCCTAGACTTCTTGGGAACAGCACTCAAAGTTGTTGCGGGTACCCCTGATGCATCAGACCTCGAAAGAATCAAACTAACAGAAGCTCGACTTATAGAGTCAAACAATAGACAGGCAGTGATCAACACAGAAGCACAAAGACAAATCAATTTGCTCACCGACACGGTTAATAAAATATTGAAAGAAAACAAGGTGACCTGGTAGACACCGCTCATCTATATGAAACATTACTAGCAAGAAATAGAATGCTTATCTCAGAAATCCAGAACTTGATGCTGACTATCACACTTTGCCAAATCAAAACATAATAAACCCTATCATATTCAACCATAACGATCTGAAATCTATCTTTAACGAACAGCTCACGGAGGTCCCCATAGTTAGTCTTATGGATGTATCTAGAATTAAAATTTTTCAATCCAATACAGTTATCCATGTCTTAGTTGAGTATCCTAGAATTAAAAATAGATGTAAGAAAATCCTAATTTTTCCCGTGGCGCGCAACAACACCGTGCTACAACTACAAGACAACGTCGTAGCAGAATGCGAAGAGGGGATCCTGGCGGTAACCGAATGCGACGTCACCAACTTCGCGACATTTTGCAAGCAGGCCGCACACAGCACTTGCGCCCGCGAGATACACGCCGGAGGCGCAGCCTCTTTTCATGCCGCACGCAGCCGAGCCACCTGGAGCCCGTCACACTAGTGGACGATGGTATAATCATCATCAACGGGCAGCCGGCAAGGGTTAGCGTGGACGACGGACCTCCGTTAACAACAAGAGGGGCCAATCTCGTGACATTCGAGAACAAGGCCACGGTAAACGACACCACGTATGTGAACCTCATCGGAGCCGTGAACAAGGTACCAGGCACCGCGGCTTCCCCTACTCACCATAATAGGGCACGACGAAGTCCTCAGCCTACCAATCCTGCGACGGATGAACGAACACAACATTCAAGTTATAGAAGATCTAAGGAATGATGACATCCAGCGGATCACCCAAGATCTGGTTCGCGGCAGGGAGTAGCCGTCAGTTTCGCGCTTTGTGGCTTGATACTTCTACATCATTACTGAGTCGGAGAAACTCCACAATCAAGCTCCAGAATGTCATCAGGGGAGATCGGCATCCCCGAGGACAGGGATCACCCAAGGGGAGTAGTTAACACATATTACACATAACATATTACAAGTTAACACATATTACACATATTACACATAACATATTACACATATTGCATATCGCACCACCTTAACTTTACCATCCTGCGTCACCCCACACATGAACATCATGCAGCGCTTGGGGTGCAGAAAGCTGACACACACTGACACTGTTGTGGGCCGTCCCTCACTCCATTGGCCAACAGCCGTCGCCTTGACTTGGCGGATGCTGTGGTCAGCGAATTCCATTCTTGTACGAATGGTTCGCGAGTCGGGGATCTGGTAGCTAAGTTTTAGTTTAAGATTTGATGAATAAAACGAACGGTTGTTCTACTATAAACTCCGACTCGGTCGTTAAAATTACTTGTACCCGCTGAGCCTGAGAGGCCAGCGCTGGAAGGAACATAAAGCATTCCCCACAAAGGTCGGCCACCCAAACGCCACCACCAACACCGCCCTCGCCCCGCGAGAGCTCCCAGTTGCCGTCGCATCCCGCCGACGCAAATACCTTAAAACATAATTTATATAGCTTTTCATTGGAGTATAAGGAGCGCCGATCCATGCTCCTCCAATGGTGTTTTTAATTGCCAATACATTTCAAACACGTCAAATGACAATTTATTATTATGAATTATTATTATTTTAGATATTTATTTTTATTTTCGGTTAACAAACGTTTAATATTTTTTTTTTTTCTCAAAATTCATACAACAGACAGACAGAACGAACGGATAACGAAAAAAAAAAAAAGATTTTCGTATTTTTTATTTTTTATTTCAAATATCCGTTTGATTTTTGTCATGATTGTCACGATTTTATTGCTGGACAAGACAGCCAAGAGACTTTTGAGACTTCAGCAGAGACAACACACTGAGACACTGGAGACTTCGACGTTGACTTCGCTTCAAAGTCTCTCTCTCTGGAAACACTCAAAACAACACACAAATTTGCACAAATCTTAAATTTTGGTTTTTCGTCGTTCTCCG
>CM019042.1:18950178-19046196 GCA_009664405.1 Drosophila bifasciata | reverse complement strand
AAGGGCCTGTGTCAACTGGTGGTGTAGGCTCTATCGAAGACTCTATCCTTTGGGCAAAAATAGAATGAAGCTCCTGCTCAAAAACTTGTACTGTTTCCTCAGCATTTGAGATTCGAATCCGTATTTTTGAAACCGATGAAAAAACATCGATAGTCGCCATAAAGCATCGATGTTTCCAAAACATCGGCGACTGAGGCGGCAGCGGCGGTGGAGACGGCACCGGAGGCGGCGACTGAGGCGGCAGCGGCGGTGGAGACGCACGGGGAGGCGGCAGCAACGGCGCCACGGAGCCGGAGGTTACGACAGCGGCGGTGGAGACGGCACCGGAGGCGGCGGCAACGGCGATGATGTTAAAGGAGGCGGCAGCAACGGAGAGGATGGCGCCTGAGAGGCGCCGGCAGACACCGCGGCGATGGGAGGCGGCAACGGCGATGGACGCGACGGCGGAGGATCTGGGCGGGGGCCGTGGATATGGCCCACGCCGGCGGCGAAGGTGGGAGAGGGCCTGCTGCGCCCGGCCTCATGCCGCCCTGAGCCCCGGCCGAGGTAGGGCGGCCACAGCTGCAGAGGCAGCAGTCGGTAGGTGAGGAGGAGCCGGCAGGGACGCGCTGGCGATCGGTGGCGAAGCCGGACTGGCCAAAGCGTCGTCCGGGCAGTGGAGAGCACCCGCCGCATCGGCCGGCGCGTCAAAGCGACTGGTCCGGGTGCAGGGGGTGCGCTACCGGGTGTCGGCGTCCGCCAGCAGCGTGGGGGTGTCGGTGGAGGTGTAGGTGCTGAGGAAGAAGATATATGTATGTTAAGATGAAATAAAAATATGAACGAAACATAAAACTTACCTGGGGGTTTCGCAGGGAGCGGGTTGTGAGGGGTGGTCTTTCGCGGATACAGCGTTTGGGCCATGGAAAAAAAAAATAAAAAATAAAAAACGCGACAGCGTGGGTACTACAGGTACGCCGCAACCCGGAAAAAGCGTGAGTTAGTGGAATGCAGCAGCCCGATCCGGGGCGGCGGATGTACGACGAGAAACGCTCGGCGCAGGTCAAGAAACCAACCACCCCGACGAAAACACCAGCAAACTGTGAAGGAGCTGTTTCAGCTGGTAGGGAGGAATTTGAAAAGGGCGGTCCAGGATCAAGCAAGATATTACAACTTGCGAAGGAGACCCGGGCGCCGAAGATTGGCGAGGTAGTTTGGGCCAAGCACCACTTATCTAACGCGGCCGAAGGATTCGCGGCAAAGTTGGCACCAATGTATTCGGGGCCATACCAGATCATCGACTTCGTGTCACCTGTGATATACAAGCTGAGGAGAGACAGCGATAAGCATACACGGACGGTACACATCGGTGATCTGAAGCCACAAACGGAAGAGGTGGCCAAATGATGGTTGTTGGTGAGAAGGGGGCGGACAATCACACCCATGCCGGAAAAACGGAACAAAAGAACAAATCGCCAAAATATGTTATCACGAAGGCGGAGAACATAAGGAGGAATACAGGTGCGAGTCATAAAGCTAGGATTGTAGGCATGGGCACCAGCTCCAAACTGGGGTCACGCAGGACGCCATCAAGGGCCAAAAGCCAGCCGGAAAAATCATAAAACAATTATCAAATTAGGAGGTAATTTATTATGATCAAGAAAGGAAAAACCGAGCTCAAAAAAAACTTAAAATTGTAAAAGTATCGATGAATCGATACATTTTTATGTTGTTTGGGTGTCGCTCCGTCGTTTTTACGTTAATTAAAAGTTTAAACATAGTTCCGCTGCAAAAATCAATAAAATAATTTAACTTAATAATAATAAACTGGGATAGCGTTAATTGCATATAAAGGCAATAAAATAAAGAGAAAAACAAAATAAGGAACATAAAACACGTTCGTCAAATTAATAAACGTAACTGGTCACTTAGGCACAAAACCAAAAAAAAAACCACAAAACCAAAAAACAATTTCTGGGGGCACACTCGGAGCCGCCGAAAAACACGCACAAAGGGAGGAAAAACCTGGTTCTGGGGCCCAAAAATCAATGTCACCCGCGACCGTCGGGTTCAGCAAAAGGCGGCTTCGGAAAGGCGCTACTGCGGTGAGCGCCTCGGACGACCCTCCAGCGGAACTGACTGAGCTGGGCAGAGGAGCGCCCTCAGCAGACGGAGCGCTTGACCCCACCAGCCGGGAAGCAGATGAGCCATCCCCTCAGCAGCCGGGCGAAAGATTGGAGGACCTCGCCAGTCGCGGGAACAGAGGCGATGGCACCGTTGAACAAAGGTCGAGAGGTGTTCGATCTGAAAAGCAGGAAAATTTCGACTAATAGATCACTTTAAAACGGGCCCGTAGGCTGGACCGAGAAGCTGCAGGGGTGCGCGACCAGAGGGGGGAAGGATGGGAGGCATAGAGGCGAGACAGACGGCCGAACACATGGCAGCTATATAAGTGAACTGCGACTAAAAAAAAATCCCCTAAATAAATGGAAAAAATTTAAGAGCGATCTTATAACAAAAAATCTGTTTTAAAATAAAATGCTATTTTACCAAAATCCGGGATGCTTTCAGGCTCGCAAAACTGGAAAACAGCAATGTGGATCCCGTCATAGTGGTGAACCGGAATGCGTCCGCGAGAAGATCAAGCGACTAAAGAAAATCAGGGCTTACCGGCGCGAAAACAAGAGACAACTGAGTTTGCAGTTTGTAGGTTTCGACTCCGGAGCTGCAATTTATGCGGCAACGGAGACGGCACCGGAGGCGGCGGCATTACCTCATTTTCAAAGGAGGCCATGAAAAATGAAGATGGCGCTCCTGAGCAGTCTTCAACGACGAGGCCTAGTGCACGTGCGCTGGACGACGGCGGAGTTCAATGCATTGAACGCATGGACGAGGATATGCTATTGGCCGGCAGCTAGCGTACCCGGCCGGGCCTCTCAAGCATCATACTCTGCCTCTCCCACTGGCGCTTTGGCTGGATCAAAAAGATGCAGTAGGCGCCCAAAGAGCTTTCGCTCTTAATCGATTACTCTTAGATTTAATAGTTAGGTTTTTACATCATTCATTTCTATATCTTTCATTTAAATTTAATACAAATTTGCTCTGCTGATATTGAGGTTGCGCCCTTATAATTTTCAATTTAAAAATGCGTGGTGATATAGGTAGTTCCTAACCGGTTGCATGCTTAAAATTATTGGCAAACAGCGAAAATGGTCTGAAAGTTGTCCACATTAATGCACAAAGTTTTCTAAAAAAAATTGACGAGTTTAGAAAAATTTTACAAACTCAAAAAGTAGATATTATATGTTGTCCGAGGGTGGTTCTTTCGCGGTTCTGTGACTTGTCAATTAATTCGCTAAAAAGCAAAAAAAAATTCTTGGAGACCGAAATAAAACAACATTACTTATTCTAAAGGCTTAAGTCCAAATTTTTTGGTTTTATTAATATATATGAATTTATCTACCACATCAGGTTTAAGGCTGGTGCGACGATCCGATATGATCTGTCCAGCCTTGCTGAAAGACCGTTCGGACTCGCACGATGTTGCCGGTACACACAGGTACTTTACTACCTCCTTAAGGACCGCGGACCTCACCTACAAGAAAACATTTATTTATACAAAATATTCTACTAAATTGTATATGGTTTACCTTTCAAAACTTTAGAGGGTCACAATCCTTAGGCTCATTTGGGTTCACTAGGTACTGGCCTAGCAGGATCCCAAAACTGATCTGGGAGAATTTTTTAAATTTAATTTAGTATCCAAAAACAAAAAAACCTTCTTGGAAGGGCCGGTGTGAACTGGTGGTGTACGCTCTATCGACGGTGTTTTTTCGTTTTTGGGCATTTTCCATTAATTGAATGAAGCTCCTGCTCAAAAAACTTTTACTGTTTCCTCAGCATTTGAAAAATCCGTCTTTTTTAAACTGGGGTCAAACATCGATAGTCGCCAAACAGCATCGATGTTTCCAAAAATTTTTCATCGATGAATCGATGTTTCTCCTCCACTACATGATGCGTATGTAATTCAACGTTGGAATATCTGATGAGCGTGGTAACAGGGTTTACGAACTAAACGGGTAAGGACAATAAAGGATCTACGGCTGCCGAAGCAGACAGTAAATTTGTTTGAGCTAAGTTCGAAATATCCACGCATAAAAATATTCCAGTGAAAGGCTACCAAAACGCTTGACCTGCGATCCTGATCGGATTAGATAATCTACATTTGATAGCTCCAAAGCAAATGAGATCTATTGATATGTTGGGCCAGCCATTGCATTGACCAATCTGGGCTGGTTGTGTATGGAAAATGTCGCGATGAAAACGGACACATCAACCATGTAAAGGGTGTACATCTTGTTAAGCATAGTGACCAGCACATAGACAAATTGGTGCGAGACTACATCGCCAACTCGGAAATGGATGTGCGAATCAGGAAGCACCATGTTAAAGATCGGCAAACTGAGAGATCGAAGCGACTGTTATCTACCACGACAAAACGTATTGGTGATCGTTTTGAAACTGGACTACTATGGAAAGCGGATGACGTCGATTTACCCGATAGCAAGAAAATGGCCTTTAAGAGACAACTATCTTTGGAAAGAAACTTCAAACACGACCCAGAGTACTACGAAAAATACTGCAACCTGATGGAATCATACGAAGAGAAGTCCTACATAGGGCAACTCCCAAGGGATGAATTGGAAGTGGAAAAAAAGGGAATGGTTCCTGCCTCATTTCGGAGTTGTTAATCCTAACAAGCCTGACAAACTAAGAATCGTTTTAGATGCGGCCGCCGAAGTCGACGGAGTGTCATTAAATGCAATGCTCATGACTGGGCCAGACGAGTGTCAATTCTTTACCGACGTTCTGAAGAGGTTCAGGCAGAAACGGATTGGGGTCTGCGCTGATATAGCAGAAATGTTCCACCAAGTCATAATACGAAACGAGGATCGCTGTGCTCAACGTATACTATGGAGGAAAAATCCAGGCGACGAGATGAAGGTGTACGAAATTCAGGTTATGATTTTTGGAGCAAAATGTTCACCGGCTTCAGCTCAGTACGTGAAAAATATAAATGCATTCGAGTTCAGGGGATCGTATCCAGACGCAGTAAGCGCCATAACAAAGAACCATTATGTTGACGATCTTATGCATTGTTTTTCGTCCGAGAAAACGGCAGTAAAGGTTGCAAAGGACATTGTTGACATTCACAAGGTAGCAGGATTTAAATTGAAAATGTTTGTATCCAACTCGAGTTTCTTCAACAGGATTTTTGGTACTGAGCAGGCAACCGAACTCGTAAGTCTTGATAGGGACGAATCTTTGCATTACCAAACGGTTCTGAGAATGTACTGGTGTACACATAACGACGAATTTGGGTTCTTGCTTTCGTTTAATAAAATTGACTCATCAATATTTTCAGAATCAAGAATACCGTCGAAACGAAACGAGTATTGCGAGTTGTCATGTCTGTGTTTGACCCATTTGGAAATCTTGCTGAATACCCCGATGTTAAGCCGAGGAGTTCTTTGACAAGCCACTCGAACTTCACATATTTTGCGACGCGAGTGAGTCGGCATACACCGCAGTTGGCTACTGGCGTGTTCGTACACAGCTGGGATGGAAGAATGAAACTATCAACGGTACCCAGGCTCGAGCTGGAGGCGGTCGTGCTAGGAACTCGTCTGAGGAAATGTATTCTTGAAGCCCGAAATGTATCCATATGTGGTCAGATTCCAAGACTGTCTTAGCGTGGATCAAATCCGATCATAGAAAATACAAACCGTACGTAGGACACAGAGTCGATGAGATGCTGGAAGCTACAAGGTTGGAAGATTGGCATTGGGTGCCCACCAAGCATAATCCCGCAGATTTTGGCACCAAACTCAGAATGGAAACACGAGAATGCTCCTGGCTTAAAGGCCCACGCTTCCTTCAAGAGGACGAAAACCTATGAAGTTTAGGAGCGGCAGACATTGGTGAGACAGAACTGGAAATGCACAGCAAGTTTATCAGTTAAGGAGGTTGTCTCTGATGGAACTGTCAACGTAGCGTTCAAGGAGCTCCTGGAGAAGTTCTCATCATTCACGAAACTGGAGCGTTGCTTGCTTGGGTTAACAGGATGTGTAACCGCAAGATCAAACGTAAGAGCTATCTGGATGTGGTTGAAATTGAGGAGGCCGGGTTCATAGTGATCCGCAACGTACAGGATGTCACATTTCACGATGAGCGGATGACACTATTGACTGGGAAGTCCGTCGAAAATGATATCAAGCTGTGGAAATTATATCCGGTTATAGACGAACGGGGAGTGAATTGTATGAATGGGCATATTTATAATGCATATGTATTTATGCCCCAAGCAAATTACGTCACAATATTGGTCGTGCAACACTACCACGAGAGATGGAAGCATCAGAATGAGAATACTAAAATAGCAGAAATACTCCCTAAAAACATACTATATCCGTATGTACGCCCATTCTCGTATGTGGGAATGGATTACATGGACCGTTTTAGTCGTTAGAGGAAGAAGCACAGAGAAACGCTGGATATGCATTTTCACATGCCGTACTTTAAGAGCAATTCATTTGGAGATCGCCAGAACCTGACGACAGATACCTGCCTTCGAATATTGCATAACTTCATGGCACGACGCGGTAAACCTGTACGGATCCGATGGAATCACGAGACCAACTTGGTGGGAGCTGAGCGTGAATTAAAAGAAACATTGCTGGTTCTGGATCATGTTAAAATAGCAAACGAGTTGGCAACCGAGAAGGTCGAATTGCTATTTAATTTTCCGCTGAATCCCCATGCAGGTGGGTGCTGGGAACAATTGGTGCGAAGCGTGAAGAGGGCCATCGGACACGCATTATTTGCAAAAAATCTGAAAGAGGACATCCTATATAGCCTAATGTGTAACGCTGAAAATATAGTCAATTTCAGACCGCTCACACACATTGCTCTGGATGATCCCACTGATGACCCGATAACCCCTTATCACTTTCTCATAGGTTCTACCAATTCTAGCCAAACACCACATCCACAAGAACAGAAGTACCAGCCAACACGAAAGGATTGGCGTATTACTCAGCAGATCTCACTCATTTCGAGCAGGTGGCTCAAACAGTACCTACCGGACTTATGCAGAAGGACGAAGTGATATCAACCGGTGCCACCACTAACTGAAGGACACGTCGTTCTTATCTGCGACAAAAATTGTCATAGATCTCAGTGGGTTAAGGGAATGATGCTAGTAGTAACAACTGGACGCGACGGACAGGTTCGCTGAGCAACTGTAAAGACGTATCAGTGCAGTTCTCAACCGCCCAACCCGTATGCTGGTAAAACTAGATGTATTGTGAATCACAAGCAGGTTTGATTCACGGTGGTGGGGATGTTGTGAAGAATCTCATTATTGTTAACATACTTCATGTAAAAGAAAAATGGCCACACCATTGCCAATTGAGGAAATGGCCACACTAAGTATGATCGATAACCAATCGAGAGCGGGAATGATCACGATCCTAGAGGTGGAGAAACATCGATGTTCGCGGACATCGATGTTTTTCGATGTTTACAAAAAACATCAATGAAACATCGATGTTTTAAGTTATAAGATGTTTAAGTTTTGCTGTAAAATAAATTTTTTTAAATGAAATTAACTGAAATGAAAGGTTTTATGGTTCGTTTTTTTAAACCAAAAAAAAATAAAATCTTTATTCGCTAAAAAGCAAAAAAATTCTTGGAGACCGAAATAAAACAACATTACTTATTCTAAAGGCTTAAGAGAAAAAATTTTTGGTTTTTATTAATATATATGAATTTATCTACCACATCAGGTTTAAGGCTGGTGCGACGATCCGATATGATCTGTCCAGCCTTGCTGAAAAGACCGTTTTATGGACTCGCACGATGTTTTTTGATCCGGTACACACAGGTATTGCAGGCTACCTCCTTAAGGACCGCGGACCTCACCTACAAGAAAACATTTATTTATACAAAATATTCTACTAAATTGTATATGGTTTACCTTTCAAAACTTTAGAGGGTCACAATCCTTAGGCTCATTTGGGTTCACTAGGTACTGGCCAAAACAGGATCCCAGCGTCTGATCTGGGAGAATTTTTATGGCATTTAATTTAGTATCCAAAACGAAAAACCTTTTTTGAAGGGCTATAAGAACTGGTTTCAAACGCTTCTATCGACGGTGTTTTATCCTTTTCCATTTTTCATTAATTGAATGAAGCTCCTGCTCAAAAATTTTTTTTTCATTGTTTTCCATTTATAAAATATTCTCAAAAATTTTTAAAAGATTGGTCTCAGCATTTGAGAAATCCGTCTTTTTAAACTGGGGAAAAACATCGATAGTCGCCAAACAGCATCGATGTTTCCAAAAATTTTAAATCATCGATGCATCGATGTTTCTCCTCCACTACATGATGCGTATGTAATTCAACGTTGGAATATCTGATGAGCGTGGTAACAGGGTTTACGAACTAAACGGATGTAAGGACAATAAAGGATCTACGGCTGCCGAAGCATGACATGAAATTTGTTTGAGCTAAGTTCGAAATATCCAAATAAAAATATTCCAGTGAAAGGCTACCAAAACGCTTTTGACCTGCGATCCTGATCGGATTAGATAATCTACATTTGATAGCTCCAAAGCAAATGAGATCTATTGATATGTTGGGCCAGCCATTGCATTGACCAATGAGGGCTGGTTGTGTATGGAAAATGTCGCGATGAAAACGGACACATCAACCATAAAACGGACAATGTAAATGGGTGTACATCTTGTTAAGCATAGTGACCAGCACATAGACAAATTGGTGCGAGACTACATCGCCAACTCGGAAATGGATGTTGCGAATCAGGAAAGCACCATGTTAAAGATCGGCAAACTGAGAGATCGAAGCGACTGTTATCTACCACGACAAAACGTATTGGTGATCGTTTTGAAACTGGACTACTATGGAAAGCGGATGACGTCGATTTACCCGATAGCAAGAAAATGGCCTTTAAAAGACAACTATCTTTGGAAAGAAACTGTCAAACACGACCCAGAGTACTACGAAAAAATACTGCAACCTGATGGAATCATACGAAGAGAAGTCCTACATAGGGCAACTCCCAAGGGATGAATTGGAAGTGGAAAAAAAAAAAATGGTTCCTGCCTCATTTCGGAGTTGTTAATCCCAAACAAGCCTGACAAACTAAGAATCGTTTTAGATGCGGCCGCCGAAGTCGACGGAGTGTCATTAAATGCAATGCTCATGACTGGGGCCAGACGAGTGTCAATTCTTTACCGACGTTCTGAAGAGGTTCAGGCAGAAACGGATTGGGGTCTGCGCTGATATAGCAGAAATGTTCCACCAAGTCATAATACGAAACGAGGATCGCTGTGCTCAACGTATACTATGGAGGAAAAATCCAGGCGACGAGATGAAGGTGTACGAAATTCAGGTTATGATTTTTGGAGCAAAATGTTCACCGGCTTCAGCTCAGTACGTGAAAAATATAAATGCATTCGAGTTCAGGGGATCGTATCCAGACGCAGTAAGCGCCATAACAAAGAACCATTATGTTGACGATCTTATGCATTGTTTTTCGTCCGAGAAAACGGCAGTAAAGGTTGCAAAAGGACATTGTTGACATTCACAAGGTAGCAGGATTTAAATTGAAAATGTTTGTATCCAACTCGAGTTTCTTCAACAGGATTTTTGGTACTGAGCAGGCAACCGAACTCGTAAGTCTTGATAGGGACGAATCTTTGCATTACCAAACGGTTCTGAGAAATGTACTGGTGTACACATAACGACGAATTTGGGTTCTTGCTTTCGTTTAATAAAATTGACTCATCAATATTTTCAGAATCAAGAATACCGTCGAAACGAAACGAGTATTGCGAGTTGTCATGTCTGTGTTTGACCCATTTGGAAATCTTGCTGAATACCCCGATGTTAAGCCGAGGAGTTCTTTGACAAGCCACTCGAACTTCACATATTTTGCGACGCGAGTGAGTCGGCATACACCGCAGTTGGCTACTGGCGTGTTCGTACACAGCTGGGATGGAAGAATGAAACTATCAACGGTACCCAGGCTCGAGCTGGAGGCGGTCGTGCTAGGAACTCGTCTGAGGAAATGTATTCTTGAAGCCCGAAATGTATCCATATGTGGTCAGATTCCAAGACTGTCTTAGCGTGGATCAAATCCGATCATAGAAAATACAAACCGTACGTAGGACACAGAGTCGATGAGATGCTGGAAGCTACAAGGTTGGAAGATTGGCATTGGGTGCCCACCAAGCATAATCCCGCAGATTTTTTAAGACAACTCAGAATGGAAACACGAGAATGCTCCTGGCTTAAAGGCCCACGCTTCCCTTCAAGAGGACGAAAACCTATGAAGTTTAGGAGCGGCAGACATTGGTGAGACAGAACTGGAAATGCACAGCAAGTTTATCAGTTAAGGAGGTTGTCTCTGATGGAACTGTCAACGTAGCGTTCAAGGAGCTCCTGGAGAAGTTCTCATCATTCACGAAACTGGAGGTTGCTTGCTTGGGTTAACAGGATGTGTAACCGCAAGATCAAACGTAAGAGCTATCTGGATGTGGTTGAAATTGAGGAGGCCGGGTTCATATTGATCCGCAACGTACAGGATGTCACATTTCACGATGAGCGGATGACACTATTGACTGGGAAGTCCGTCGAAAATGATATCAAGCTGTGGAAATTATATCCGGTTATAGACGAACGGGGAGTGAATTGTATGAATGGGCATATTTATAATGCATATGTATTTATGCCCCAAGCAAATTACGTCACAATATTGGTCGTGCAACACTACCACGAGACATGGAAGCATCAGAATGAGAATACTAAAATAGCAGAAATACTCCCTAAAAACATACTATATCCGTATGTACGCCCATTCTCGTATGTGGGAATGGATTACATGGACCGTTTTAGTCGTTAGAGGAAGAAGCACAGAGAAAACGCTGGATATGCATTTTCACATGCCGTACTTTAAGAGCAATTCATTTGGAGATCGCCAGAGACCTGACGACAGATACCTGCCTTCGAATATTGCATAACTTCATGGCACGACGCGGTAAACCTGTACGGATCCGATGGAATCACGAGACCAACTTGGTGGGAATATGCTAGCGTGAATTAAAAAGAAACATTGCTGGTTCTGGATCATGTTAAAATAGCAAACGAGTTGGCAAACCGAGAAGGTCGAATTGCTATTTAATTTTCCGCTGAATCCCCATGCAGGTGGGTGCTGGGAACAATTGGTGCGAAGCGTGAAGAGGGCCATCGGACACGCATTATTTGCAAAAAATCTGAAAGAGGACATCCTATATAGCCTAATGTGTAACGCTGAAAATATAGTCAATTTCAGACCGCTCACACATATTGCTCTGGATGATCCCACTGATGACCCGATAACCCCTTATCACTTTCTCATAGGTTCTACCAATTCGAGCCAAACACCACATCCACAAGAACAGAAGAACCAGCCAACACGAAAGGATTGGCGTATTACTCAGCAGATCTCACTCATTTCGGAGCAGGTGGCTCAAACAGTACCTACCGGACTTATGCAGAAGGACGAAGTGATATCAACCGGTGCCACCACTAACTGAAGGACACGTCGTTCTTATCTGCGACAAAAATTGTCATAGATCTCAGTGGGTTAAGGGAATGATGCTAGTAGTAACAACTGGACGCGACGGACAGGTTCGCTGAGCAACTGTAAAGACGATCAGTGCAGTTCTCAACCGCCCAACCCGTATGCTGGTAAAACTAGATGTATTGTGAATCACAAGCAGGTTTGATTCACGGTGGTGGGGATGTTGTGAAGAATCTCATTATTTTTAACATACTTCATCGTCCATGAAAAAATGGCCACACTGCCAATTAAATAAATGGCCACACTAAGTATGATCGATAACCAATCGAGAGCGGGAAAATAGCACGATCCTAGAGGTGGAGAAACATCGATGTTCGCGGACATCGAAGTTTTTCGATGTTTACAAAAAAACATCAATGAAACATCGATGTTTTAAGTTATAAGATGTTTAAGTTTTGCTGTAAAATAAATTTTTTTAAATGAAATTAACTGAAATGAAAGGTTTTATGGTTCGTTTTTTAAACCAAAAAAATAAAATCTTTATTCGTAAAGCAAAGCAAAAAAATTCTTTGAGACCGAAATAAAACAACATTACTTATTCTAAAGGCTTAAGAGAAAATTTTTTGGTTTTTATTAATATATATGAATTTATCTACCACATCAGGTTTACCGGTGCGACGATCCGATATGATCTGTCCAGCCTTGCTGAAAGACCGTTCGGACTCGCACGATGTTGCCGGTACACACAGGTACTTGCAGGCTACCTCCTTAAGGACCGCGGACCTCACCTACAAGAAAACATTTATTTATACAAAAATATTCTACTAAATTGTATATGGTTTACCATTCAAAACTTTAGAGGGTCACAATCCTTAGGCTCATTTGGGTTCACTAGGTACTGGCCTAGCAGGATCCCAGCGTCTGATCTGGGAGAATTTTTTATGGCATTTAATTTAGTATCCAAAAACGAAAAAACCTTCTTGGAAGGGCCGGTGTGAACTGGTGGTGTACGCTCTATCGACGGTGTTTTATCCTTTGGGCATTTTCCATTAATTGAATGAAGCTCCTGCTCAAAAACTTTACTGTTTCCTCAGCATTTGAGAAATCCGTATTTTTTAAAACTGGGGAAAAACATCGATAGTCGCCAAAAAGCATCGATGTTTCCAAAAATTTTAAATCATCGATGCATCGATGGCTCCTCCACTACATGATGCGTATGTAATTCAACGTTGGAATATCTGATGAGCGTGGCAACAGGGTTTACGAACTAAACGGGTAAGGACAATAAAGGATCTACGGCTGCCGAAGCAGACAGTAAATTTGTTTGAGCTAAGTTCGAAATATCCACGCATAAAAATATTCCAGTGAAAGGCTACCAAAACGCTTGACCTGCGATCCTGATCGGATTAGATAATCTACATTTGATAGCTCCAAAGCAAATGAGATCTATTGGATATGTTGGGCCAGCCATTGCATTGACCAATCTGGGCTGGTTGTGTATGGAAAATGTCGCGATGAAAACGGACACATCAACCATGTAAAGGGTGTACATCTTGTTAAGCATAGTGACCAGCACATAGACAAATTGGTGCGAGACTACATCGCCAACTCGGAAATGGATGTGCGAATCAGGAAGCACCATGTTAAAGATCGGCAAACTGAGAGATCGAAGCGACTGTTATCTACCACGACAAAACGTATTGGTGATCGTTTTGAAACTGGACTACTATGGAAAGCGGATGACGTCGATTTACCCGATAGCAAGAAAATGGCCTTTAAAGAACAACTATCTTTGGAAAGAAACTTCAAACACGACCCAGAGTACTACGAAAAATACTGCAACCTGATGGAATCATACGAAGAGAAGTCCTACATAGGGCAACTCCCAAGGGATGAATTGGAAGTGGAAAAAAAAGAGGGAATGGTTCCTGCCTCATTTCGGAGTTGTTAATCCTAACAAGCCTGACAAACTAAGAATCGTTTTAGATGCGGCCGCCGAAGTCGACGGAGTGTCATTAAATGCAATGCTCATGACTGGGCCAGAACGAGTGTCAATTCTTTACCGACGTTCTGAAGAGGTTCAGGCAGAAACGGATTGGGGTCTGCGCTGATATAGCAGAAATGTTCCACCAAGTCATAATACGAAACGAGGATCGCTGTGCTCAAATATACTATGGAGGAAAAATCCAGGCGATGAGATGAAGGTGTACGAAATTCAGGTTATGATTTTGGAGCAAAAATGTTCACCGGCTTCAGCTCAGTACGTGAAAAATATAAATGCATTCGAGTTCAGGGGATCGTATCCAGACGCAGTAAGCGCCATAACAAAGAACCATTATGTTGACGATCTTATGCATTGTTTTTCGTCCGAGAAAACGGCAGTAAAGGTTGCAAAGGACATTGTTGACATTCACAAGGTAGCAGGATTTAAATTGAAAATGTTTGTATCCAACTCGAGTTTCTTCAACAGGATTTTTGGTACTGAGCAGGCAACCGAACTCGTAAGTCTTGATAGGGACGAATCTTTGCATTACCAAACGGTTCTGAGAATGTACTGGTGTACACATAACGACGAATTTGGGTTCTTGCTTTCGTTTAATAAAATTGACTATCAATATTTTCAGAATCAAGAATACCGTCGAAACGAAAAACGAGTATTGCGAGTTGTCATGTCTGTGTTTGACCCATTTGGAAATCTTGCTGAATACCCGATGTTAAGCCGAGGAGTTCTTTGACAAGCCACTCGAACTTCACATATTTTGCGACGCGAGTGAGTCGGCATACACCGCAGTTGGCTACTGGCGTGTTCGTACACAGCTGGGATGGAAGAATGAAACTATCAACGGTACCCAGGCTCGAGCTGGAGGCGGTCGTGCTAGGAACTCGTCTGAGGAAATGTATTCTTGAAGCCCGAAATGTATCCATATGTGGTCAGATTCCAAGACTGTCTTAGCGTGGATCAAATCCGATCATAGAAAATACAAACCGTACGTAGGACACAGAGTCGATGAGATGCTGGAAGCTACAAGGTTGGAAGATTGGCATTGGGTGCCCACCAAGCATAATCCCGCAGATTTTGGCACCAAACTCAGAATGGAAACACGAGAATGCTCCTGGCTTAAAGGCCCACGCTTCCTTCAAGAGGACGAAAACCTATGAAGTTTAGGAGCGGCAGACATTGGTGAGACAGAACTGGAAATGCACAGCAAGTTTATCAGTTAAGGAGGTTGTCTCTGATGGAACTGTCAACGTAGCGTTCAAAGCTCCTGGAGAAGTTCTCATCATTCACGAAACTGGAGCGTTGCTTGCTTGGGAGGCAGGATGTGTAACCGCAAGATCAAACGTAAGAGCTATCTGGATGTGGTTGAAATTGAGGAGGCCGGGTTCATAGTGATCCGCAACGTACAGGATGTCACATTTCACGATGAGCGGATGACACTATTGACTGGGAAGTCCGTCGAAAATGATATCAAGCTGTGGAAATTATATCCGGTTATAGACGAACGGGGAGTGAATTGTATGAATGGGCATATTTATAATGCATATGTATTTATGCCCCAAGCAAATTACGTCACAATATTGGTCGTGCAACACTACCACGAGAGATGGAAGCATCAGAATGAGAATACTAAAATAGCAGAAAAATAAAAACATACTATATCCGTATGTACGCCCATTCTCGTATGTGGGAATGGATTACATGGACCGTTTTAGTCGTTAGAGGAAGAAGCACAGAGAAACGCTGGATATGCATTTTCACATATGTACTTTAAGAGCAATTCATTTGGAGATCGCCAGAGACCTGACGACAGATACCTGCCTTCGAATATTGCATAACTTCATGGCACGACGCGGTAAACCTGTACGGATCCGATGGAATCACGAGACCAACTTGGTGGGAGCTGAGCGTGAATTAAAAGAAACATTGCTGGTTCTGGATCATGTTAAAATAGCAAACGAGTTGGCAACCGAGAAGGTCGAATTGCTATTTAATTTTCCGCTGAATCCCCATGCAGGTGGGTGCTGGGAACAATTGGTGCGAAGCGTGAAGAGGGCCATCGGACACGCATTATTTGCAAAAATCTGAAAGAGGACATCCTATATAGCCCGCTGTGTAACGCTGAAAATATAGTCAATTTCAGACCGCTCACACACATTGCTCTGGATGATCCCACACTGATGACCCGATAACCCCTTATCACTTTCTCATAGGTTCTACCAATTCTAGCCAAACACCACATCCACAAGAACAGAAGTACCAGCCAACACGAAAGGGCAGGCGTATTACCCCAGCAGATCTCACCCATTTCGAGCAGGTGGCTCAAACAGTACCTACCGGACTTATGCAGAAGGACGAAGTGATATCAACCGGTGCCACCACTAACTGAAGGACACGTCGTTCTTATCTGCGACAAAAATTGTCATTCTTTTCTCAGTGGGTTAAAGGAATGATGCTAGTAGTAACAACTGGACGCGACGGACAGGTTCGCTGAGCAACTGTAAAGACGATCAGTGCAGTTCTCAACCGCCCAACCCGTATGCTGGTAAAACTAGATGTATTGTGAATCACAAGCAAATTTGATTCACGGTGGTGGGGATGTTGTGAAGAATCTCATTATTGTTAACATACTTCATGTCCAAACAAAATTGGCCACACTGCCAAATATATAAATTTTGCCACTGAATAAGTATGATCGATAACCAATCGAGAGCGGGAAAGAGCACGATCCTAGAGGTGGAGAAACATCGATGTTCGCGGACATCGAAGTTTTTCGATGTTTACAAAAAAACATCAATGAAACATCGATGTTTTAAATTATAAGATGTTTTTTTGCTGTAAAATAAATTTTTTTAATGAAATTAACTGAAATGAAAGGTTTTATGGTTCGTTTTTTAAACCAAAAAAAAAAAAATCTTTATTCGCTAAAAGCAAAAAAAATTCTTGGAGACCGAAATAAAACAACATTACTTATTCTAAAGGCTTAAGAAAAAATTTTTTTTGGTTTTATTAAATATATGAATTCAGGTTTTATCTACCACATCAGGTTTAAGGCTGGTGCGACGATCCGATATGATCTGTCCAGCCTTGCTGAAAGACCGTTCGGACTCGCACGATGTTGCCGGTACACACAGGTACTTGCAGGCTACCTCCTTACCTCGACCGTCGGACCTCACCTACAAGAAAACATTTATTTATACAAAATATTCTAATAAATTGTATATGGTTTACCTTTCAAAACTTTAGAGGGTCACAATCCTTAGGCTCATTTGGGTTCACTAGGTACTGGCCTAGCAGGATCCCAGCGTCTGATCTGGGAGAATTTTTTATGGCATTTTAATTTAGTATCCAAAACAAAAAACCTTCTTGGAAGGGCCGGTGTGAACTGGTGGTGTACGCTCTATCGACGGTGTTTTATCCTTTGGGCATTTTCCATTAATTGAATGAAGCTCCTGCTCAAAAACTTTTACTGTTTCCTCAGCATTTGAGAAATCCGTCTTTTTTTTTGAAACTGGGGAAAAAAAACATCGATAGTCGCCAAACAGCATCGATGTTTCCAAAATCATCGGCGCATCGATGTTTCGGCTCCACTACGGATGCGTATGTAATTCAACGTTGGAATATCTGATGAGCGTGGTAACAGGGTTTACGAACTAAACGGGTAAGGACAATAAAGGATCTACGGCTGCCGAAGGAGCCGGTAAATTTGTTTGAGCAAGTTCGAAAGCCACGGTGGAAACGGCACCGGAACGTGGCGGTGATCCTGATCGGATTATGATGGCACAGGAGGCAGCGGCAACGGAGAAATGATGGCGCCTATTGGATATGTTGGGCCACGGCGATTGACGCGATCTGGGCTGGTTGTGGATGGGGGCCGTGTCGCGATGAAAACGGACACATCAACCATGTAAAGGGTGTACATCTTGTTAAGCATAGTGACCAGCACATAGACAAATTGGTGCGAGACTACATCGCCAACTCGGAAATGGATGGCAGAAGTCGAAGCACCATGTTAAAGCCGGCAAACTGAGAGATCGAAGGACTGTTAAGCTACCACGACAAAACGGTCGTTGGTGATCGTTTTGAAACTGGACGCCGCATCGCCCGGATGACGTCGATTTACCCGATAGCAAGAAAATGGCCTTTAAGAGACAACTGCGCTTTGGGTGGCGGCGTCCGCCAGCAGCGTGGGGGTACTACGAAAAATACTGCAACCTGATGGAATCATACGAAGATGAACGAAACATAAAAAGTGGAAAAAATGGGGGATTCCTTGGAAGTGGAAAAAAGAGGGAATGGTTCCTGCTCATTTCGGATAACAGCGTTTTTAGATGCGGCCGCCGAAGTCGACGGAAAAAAAAAAATGCAAAACTCATGACCGGCCAGACGAGGTCAATTCTTTACCGACGTTCTGAAGAGGTTCAGGCAGAAACGGATTGGGGTCTGCGCTGATATAGCAGAAATGTTCCGATCCATAATACGAAACGAGGATCGCTGTGCTCAACGTATACTATGGAGGTGCACGTAATGCCAAAAGCGCCGAGATGAAAATGTACGGCGGAGGATATCGATGGTTTTTGAACCAAAACGTTCACCGGCTTCAGCTCGGTACGGAAAAATATAACCGCATTCGAGTTCAGGGGATCGTATCCAGGCGCCGGCGAACCCATCGTCGAACCATTATGTTGACGATCTTAACGCATTGTTTTTCGTCCGAGCGCGCAGTAAAGGTTGCAAAGGACATTGCGGCATTCACAAGGTAGCAGGATTTAAATTGAAAATGTCGGATCGGCGAGTTTCTGGAACAGGATTTTTGGTACTGAGCAGGCAACCGAACTCGTAAGTCTTGATAGGGACGAATTGAATTTCATTACCAAACGGTTCAATGTACTGGTGTACACATAACGACGAATTTGGGTTCTTGCGTTTAATAAAATTGACTCATCAATATTTTCAGAATCAAGAATACCGTCGAAACGAAACGAGTGGTCGGCGGGACGTCATGTCTGTGTTTGACCCATTTGGCCAATCTTGCTGAATACCCCGATGTTAAGCCGAGGAGTTCTTTGACAAAGCCACTGAGAACTTCTGGTATTTTGCGACGCGAGGAGTCGGCATACACCGCAGTTGGCTACTGGCGTGTTCGTACACAGGCTGGGATGGAAGAATGAAACTATCAACGGTACCCAGGCTCGAGTCCAGGCGGTCGTGCTAGAACTCGTCTGAGGAAATGTATTCTTGAAGCCCGAAATGTATCCATATGTGGTCAGATTCCAAGACTGTCTTAGCGTGGATCAAATCCGAATAGAAAAAAATACGGAACGTACGTAGGACACAGAGTCGATGAGATGCTGGAAGCGGCAAGGTTGGAAGATTGGCATTGGGCCGACCAAGCATAATCCCGCAGATTTTGCACGAAACTCAGAATGGAAACACGAGAATGACCTGGCTTAAAGGCCCACGTTCCTTCAAGAGGACGAAAACCTATGAAGTTTAGGAGGAGCAGACATTGGAGCGGCGACGAAAACCTATTTCAGCACTGGAAATGCAAAAGTTTAAAGTTAAGGAGGTTGTCTCTGATGGAACTGTCAACGTAGCGTTCAAGAGTAACCTGGAGAAGTTCTCATCATTCACGAAACTGGAGCGTTGCTTGCTTGGGTTAACAGGATGTGTAACCGCAAGATCAAACGTAAGAACCCCTGGATGTGGTTGAAATTGAGGAGGCCGGGTTCATAGTGATCCGCAACGTACAGGATGTCACATTTCACGATGAGCGGATGACACTATTGACTGGGAAGTCCGTCGAAAATGATATCAAGCTGTGGAAATTATATCCGGTTATAGACGAAGGGGAGTGAATTGTATGAATGGGCATATTTATAATGCATATGTATTTATGCCCCAAGCAAATTACGTCACAATATTGGTCGTGCAACACTACCACGAGAGATGGAAGCATCAGAATGAGAATACTAAAATAGCAGAAATACTCCCTAAAAACATACTATATCCGTATGTACGCCCATTCTCGTATGTGGGAATGGATTACATGGACCGTTTTTTTAAGAAGCACAGAGAAACGTTGGATATCCAAACATGCCGTACTTTACACAATTCAATAATGTCAGTACACGTATATGTGGGAATGGATTACACCGTTTTACAAGTTAGAGGAAGAAGCACAGAGAAACGCTAAACTGCATTTGGAGATCGCCAGAGACCTGACGACAGATTACCTGTTCGAATATTGCATAACTTCATGGCACGACGGGTAAACCTGTACGGATCCGATGGAATCACGAGACCAACTTGGTGGGAGCTGAGCGTGAATTAAAAGAAACATTGCTGGTTCTGGATCATGTTAAAATAGCAAAACGAGTTGGCAACCGAGAAGGTCGAATTGCTATTTAATTTTCCGCTGAATCCCCATGCAGGTGGGTGCTGGGAACAATATGGTGCGAAGCGTGAAGACGGGCCATCGGACACGCATTATTTGCAAAAATCTGAAATAGGACATCCTATATAGCCTAATGTGTAACGCTGAAAATATAGTCAATTTCAGACCGCTCACACACATTGCTCTGGATGATCCCACTGATGACCCGATAACCCCTTATCACTTTCTCAAGGTTCTACCAATTCTAGCCAAACACCACATCCACAAGAACAGAAGTACCAGCCAACACGAAAGGATTGGCCCGTATTACCCAGCAGAAAATCACCATTTTCCAAACATCCCTCTTATGCAGAACGTTACTAATTCACACGTTTCTGTGCTGTATATTTCATTTTCAAATGTGAACACAAATCGTTCTTTTTGGGACAAAAATTGCTTAAAAATTGTTTCGAACTGGGTTAAAAATATAATGATGCTAGTAGTAACAACTGGACGCGACGGACAGGTTCGCTGAGCAACTGTAAAGACGATCAGTGCAGTTCTCAACCGCCCAACCCGTATGCTGGTAAAACTAGATGTATTGTGAATCACAAGCAGGTTTGATTCACGGTGGTGGGGATGTTGTGAAGAATCTCATTATTGTTAACATACTTCATGTAAAAGAAAAATGGCCACACTGCCAATTAGAGGAAATGGCCACACTAAGTATGATCGATAACCAATCGAGAGCGGGAAAGAGCACGATCCTAGATATTCTCGCGGACATCGAAGTTTTTCGATGTTTACAAAAAACATCAATGAAACATCGATGTTTTAAGTTATAAGATGTTTAAGTTTTGCTGTAAAATAAATTTTTTTAATGAAATTAACTGAAATGAAAGGTTTTATGGTTCGTTTTTAAACCAAAAAAAATAAAATCTTTATTCGCTAAAGCAAAAAAAATTCTTGGAGACCGAAATAAAACAACATTACTTATTCTAAAGGCTTAAGAGAAAATTTTTTGGTTTTTATTAATATATATGAATTTATCTACCACATCAGGTTTAAGGCTGGTGCGACGATCCGATATGATCTGTCCAGCCTTGCTGAAAGACCGTTCGGACTCGCACGATGTTGCCGGTACACACAGGTACTTGCAGGCTACCTCCTTAAGGACCGCGGACCTCACCTACAAGAAAACATTTATTTATACAAAATATTCTACTAAATTGTATATGGTTTACCTTTCAAAACTTTAGAGGGTCACAATCCTTAGGCTCATTTGGGTTCACTAGGTACTGGCCTAGCAGGATCCCAGCGTCTGATCTGGGAGAATTTTTTATGGCATTTAATTTAGTATCCAAAAACGAAAAACCTTCTTGGAAGGGCCGGTGTGAACTGGTGGTGTACGCTCTATCGACGGTGTGTTTTATCCTTTGGGCATTTTCCATTAATTGAATGAAGCTCCTGCTCAAAAAACTTTTACTGTTTCCTCAGCATTTGAGAAATCCGTCTTTTTTTAAAACCGGGAAAAAAACATCGATAGTCGCCAAACAGCATCGATGTTTCCAAAACATTTTAAATCATCGATGCATCGATGTTTCTCCTCCACTACATGATGCGTATGTAATTCAACGTTGGAATATCTGATGAGCCGTGGTAACAGGGTTTGGAGACTAAACCGGAGGTGGCGGACGGCGATATGGCAAGGATCTACGGCAACCGAAGGATGACGCCTAAATTTGTTTGGACGCTAAGTTCGGAATATCCACGGGGGGGCATAAAAATATTCCGGCGGCGAAGGCTAGAAAACGCCGGGCCTGCGATCCTAGCTCATGCCCCTGATCGGGCCGAGATAATCTAAATTTGATCTACAGCTGCAAAGGCAAATGAGTCTATTGTGATATGTTGCCGGCCAGGACGCGCTGGCGATCGGTGGCCAATCTGGACTGGCCAATATGGTCGTCCGGGCGCGATGAAAACGGCCGCATCGGCCGGCGTTTCAAACTGGTGTACATCTTGTTACATAGTGACCCGCCAGCATAGACAAATTGGTGGAGGTGTAGGTCGCTGAGGAAATGGATATATGATGTTAAGATGAAATAAAAATATGAACGAAACACCAAACTTAAAGATCGGGTTTCTGCAGGATCGAAGGACTGTTATCTACCACGACAAAACGTATGGGTGATCGTTTTGAAACTGGAAAAAAATGGACCGGCGGATGACGTCGAGGTACCGCATACCAAGAAATGGCCTTTAAGAGCAACTATCTTGGAAAGTCTTCAAACCCGATCCAGGGTACTACGAAAAATACTTGTGCATTGTTGAACCTATCGTGAAGAGAAAAGTAGTGCGGAAAAATATATCGGCGGAGGATATCGATGGTTGGGAGAACCGATCGACGGGTGAGCGAACCAGTTCGGCGGGAGTGAAAAAAGAGGGAATGGTTCCGAGCCTCATTTTTTAAAACGGCGAACCGATCGATCGGACAAGCCTGACAAACTAACGCATCGGTTTAAATGCGGCCGCCGAAAATCGACGGCAGGCGAACCGAATGCAATGCGGTCATCGACTGGGGCCAGACGAGGACACGATGGGATTTTTACCGACGTTCTGAAATAGGGTTCAGGCCGAAACAGGATTGGGGTCTGCGCTGATATAGCAGAAATGTTCCACCAAGTCATAATAAAAGAAACGAGGATCGCTGTGCTCAACGTATACCAATGGAGGAAAAGCACGCCAGGCGCCGAGATGAAGGTGTACGCCGCTCAGGTTATGATTTTTGGATCAAAATGTTCACCGGCTTCAGCTCAGTACGTCCAAATATGGACATGAGATCACGCCACCTGCTTGGTCCCGTTATCCAGACGCAGTAAACCCCGGAGGCAAAATGAAAAATTATGTTGACGAACTTATGGTTGTTTTTGTCCGAGAAAGCGGCGCGGGAAGGTTACGCCGAGGACATTGTTGATATTCACGAAGGTAGCAGGATTTAAATTGAAAATGTTTGTATCGTGCAACGCGAGTGGAGCAATCAACAGGATTTTTGGTACTGAGCAGAAAACCGAACTCGAAGTCTTGATAAGGGACTAATCACCGCTTTGCATTACCAAACGGTTCCCAGAATGTACTGAGTGTACACATAACGACGAATTTGGGTTCTTGAACCCCCGTTTAATAAAATTGAGCCATCAATATTTTCAGAACCAAGAATACCGTCGAAACCAAACGCCAGCGGAAGGCCAGCGGAGCCCAGTCTGTGCATTTGACCCATTTGCGAAATCCGTTAGCTTAATATACGAATAAAGAGAAATCGTAAACAAGCCCCAAAAACAAGCCGTCCGTTTTTTGTTGTCTGAGTGAGGCAACGAATAAATTCAGTTGGCGAGCTGGCGTGTTCGAACACAGCTGATCATGGAAGAAACGGTTCGTTATCAATGTAACCCAAGCGGTTGAGCTCCGGAGGCGGTTAGCACAAGGAACTCTGTACAGGAATATTAAACTGTTGAAGCCAAGTATGTTTATATATGTATCCATAAAACAACAGATATACAAGGATATCTTAGGTGAACCTCAAAATGTTGTGATCTGTCGAAAATTTTTAACCGTACGTTGAATAAAGTCCAGAAAAAATGAGAAAACTGGAAATCGTTAAACTTTGGACTTGATTTATTGTGCCCACCAATTATGCATAACAAATTTATAACAGATTTCGTGGCACCAAACTCAGAATGGAAACACGAAAATGCGGCTTAATTCAACCGTCCAAAAAATTGACCATGTTATAATTTTGTATCGGACTCAAGAAACCGTCAGAATCGTTCTATGTATTTGATCTATAAAAGCTGTGGACAATTCATTACATTTTGAGACAGAACGTAAATGCACAGGAAGTTTATTTTATTTAACTTCAGGTTTTCTCATATGGAACTTTCAACGCAAATAGCGTTTCAGGCGAATTTTGGAGAAATCAGAATTCACGAAACCCATGGAGAATGCTTCATGAAGAATAACAGGATGGTTTACTATAAGATATGTCTGCCATAAGAACAACACGCTATCTGGATGTGGTTTTTCTTTGAGGAAAAACGGGTCATATATAATTAAAAGTGATCCGCAACGTAACAAATGTCATAATTAAATAAAAGCGGATGACATACATATATACATTAATCAGACTCGATATCCGTCGAAAATGATATCATTTATTTCCTTTCATTATATCCGGTTTATAGACGAACGGGGAAATGTGAATTTTTTGAATGGGCATATTTATAATGCATATTATTTCTGATCCAGAAGAACGATACACAATATTGGTCGTGCAACATTACACATTGAAGAGATGGAAGCATCAGAATGAGAAACAGTAAGACAATCACAATAACACTCCTTCAAAAATAAGATAATTCTAGTACACACGTATGTTCGCCCATTTCTTCGTAAACTGGATTTAATAATAAAGCCGTTTTAAGTTGTTTTCACTAATTAATTGCAAAATGACAGACAGGATATGCTGACCAAAACAGCTTTAACAGCTCACCGAAACAGATGACCAACACTAATAAAAACAACTCTGTTTTGAGATACCTGCCCAACTTTGAATTCAAATAACTCTTGGGGCAGAACGGGGCAAACCTTGAACGGACATTAAGTGGAATCACGAGACCAAATTAAAAAAAAAAAGAATGGTTACGTTTGAGTTACTTTGAAGAAACTTTTTGAATTAAAGATTAAAAATATCTCTAATTTTACAGGTACTTCGAATGGATCCCTAAAACATTTTATAAAATGTTTTCCCAAAATAAAAATTTTCGATTCAAACAAATTTATGAAAATTGAGAAGGTTTTGAATTGCTATTTAATTTTCCAAAAAAAAAATTGTATTTTATTTTTTTGCGTGAAATTCAATTGGTGCGAAAAAAAAAAAAATTTTCGTATTTCCATCGGACACGCATTATTTGCAAAAAATGACGTGAATTAAGCAGGACATCCTTATACATAGCCATAATTTTTCACTGTAACGCTGAAATATATAGTTCATATTTTTGACCCTGCTCACAATTTTGCTGAATTAATGATCCCACTGATGACCCGATAACCCCAGTTTGCACGACGGGTTATTGAATATATAACAAATATTAGCCAAACACCACATCCACAAGAACAGAAGAGATTTCAGCCCGCTCAACGAAATTCACTGGAAGTATTGCTCGGACCGATAAGTATTATCTACGATTAGTGAACGAGCGTGCAAACACCACACAGCTAGCGCCAAGAGAAGGACGCCAGTGGCATCAACCGGTGCCACCACTAACTGAAGCAGAAACACCCGTTCTTATCTGCGACAAAATACCATTTTCCACCATCCCAGTGGGTTAAATTCAATGATTCTAGTAGTATAATGACTTCAAATGGACGCGACGGACAGGTTCGCTGAGCAACTGTAAAACGATTCAACTGCAGTTCTCAACCGCCCAACCCGTATGCTGGTAAAAGTAGATGCATTGTGAATCACAAGCAGGTTTGATTCACGGTGGTTTCAATGTTGTAAAGAATCTCATTATTCCTAACATACTTCATCTCATCAAAATCGTCCATGGCCACAACAAGCCAATTATGAGCAAATATATATTTTAAGCTGAATCATAACCAATCCATTTCAATATTATTTATACGATCCTAGAGGTGGATAAACAACGATGTTCGCGGACATCGAATATTCTCGATGTTTACAAAAAACATCAATGAAACATCGATGTTTTAAATTATAACAGATGTTTAAGTTTTGCTGTAAAATAAATTTTTTTAAATGAAATTAACTGAAATGAAAGGTTTTATGGTTCGTTTTTTAAACCAAAAAAAAAAAATCTTTATTCGCTAAAGCAAAAAAAAATTCTTTGAGACCGAAATAAAACAACATTACTTATTCTAAAGGCTTAAGAGAAAATTTTTTTGGTTTTATTCATAAATATGAGTTTATCTACCAGTCTGGTTTAACGAACCGATATGACGATCCGATATGATATGTCCAGCCTTTCTGAAAGACCTTTCGGACTCGCACGATGTTGCCGGTAAGCACAGGTACTTGCAGGCTACCTCCTTAAGGACCTCGCGGACCTCACCTACAAGAAAACATTTATTTATACAAAATATTCTACTAAATTGTATATGGTTTAATTTAAAACTTTAGAGGGTCACAATCCTTAGGCTCATTTGGGTTCACTAGGTACTGGCCTAGCATGCCAGTTTTTTGGCCTTTAATTTAGTATCCAAAAACAAAGAAACCTTCTTGGAAGGGCCTGTGTCAACTGGTGGTGTAGGCTCTATCGACGGTGTTTTATCCTTTGGGCAAAAAATTGAATGAAGCTCCTGCTCAAAAACTTTTACTGTTTCCTCAGCATTTGAGATTCGAAATCCGTATTTTTGAAACCGGGGAAAAAAACATCGATAGTCGCCATAAAGCATCGATGTTTCCAAAAATAACTGTAAATAATTAAATGATGAATTAAACTCCTTTAAAATAAAACTTAGGAAACCGGTGACACAATACACTTAATTGTAATATGAAAGACTTAGAATCATTTGAACAGTCTTTAAACGACTTTCAATATGTCGCAAACTTACGAAGATTTCAATTTTCGGCTGATACAATTAGAGGAATGGCTAACTGTTCAAGAAGGAAACAACATAAACGATTTAATCCACTATATCATATAAACGAACACCAATTCAGACAAAAATATCGGTACACCAAGGAAAACATGCGTCGTATTATTGAAATTGTTCGGGATGACCTAGAGATTGATTGTTATGAACCCATGGACAAAGAGCAAGTACCTATAGACCTGCAAATTTTAACTGCGATTCGATTTTGGGGTGGATCTGAGGTATGTATGTACATTCTACATACAAACATACTTATGTATGTATGCATTTAAAGTGACATTGAATTTGCATACCCGTACTCCAAGAGTAACAGGGAATATTGTATTTGTGATAAAAGTGGATGCGTGTAACATAGAGAAGGAATAATTTCCGACCTTATAAAGTATACAGTGCCGCACTTAAGTGTTGGCACAGTTGGAAATTTTAACTTTAAAGGCTATTTCTAGGCTTCTGGAGAATTTTCAAGAACCATTTTGTTTTTATATGCTTAAATTAAACATTTCTAAATTAAAACGCATAGTTTATTTTTTTATTTCGTATCATACACTTAAAACTATTTATAATTTAGAAGAAAATGAACCTTTTTCGTGACACAAAAGTCTTGGCACACTTGCACTACTTATTTTATTTTCTTTTAACTTAAGCCCGATATTATCATAATTTCTTATGAAATGTTATAATGGCACTCCCTAAAACACATTCGTCTGATATTTCATTAAAAATTTCAGTTTTAGTTAGTTATTCTGCATTTTACCCAAACGTTTCTTGAGTTATTTGAGAGGCGCAAAGAAACTGGTGTAGCTCAGCGAAAAATTGTCCTTCACTTGCACAATGAAGGCAAAATCTTATAGCGATATAGACAACATTATGGAACTGAGACGATTTTCCATCAGAAGCATTTTACAGAGGTTTAAAGGAGAATCAAACTTGGGCAACGCACCCAGAATAGGACGACCAAAGGCTTTTAACTGACAGACAAAGCCTTTAACAAAGGCTTTAACTAAAGGTGGACCCCAAAATTTCCTCTTCCAAGATTGCCCATGAGGTCAAGGCTGAGCTGGGGACTGAAATCCACCCCATGACTGTAAGGAGGGCCCTGCACGAAGCCAACTACCATTGTCGTGCTGCTAGACGAAAGCCGTTGATCTCGGCGGTCAATAAAAAAAGCGTTTTGCCTATGCTAGAGGGAATTTGAGCAAGCCAATTGAATTCTGGGATCAAGTGATCTTTTCGGAAAAAACAAAATTCAATAAATTTCGATCCGATGGCCGTCAACAAGTGTGGAGAAAATCGAAAACTGAATTAGAAAAAAAAAACTGCGCCCACGGTGAAACACGGCCCTCCTTACAGTCATGGGGTGGATTTCCGTCCCAAGCTCAGCCCCGATCTCAGCGGCAATCTTGGAACAGGAAATGTTGGGGTCCACCTTTATTTTGGGGATCACCTGCTGGCGTTCTCTGTCAGTTAAAGCCTTTGGTCGTCCTGCTCTGGGTGCGTTGTCCAAGTTTGATGCTCCTTTAAACCTCTGTACAATGCTTCTGATGGAAAATCGTCTCAGTTCCATAATGTTGTCTATATCGCTATAAGATTTGCCTTCATTGTGCAAGTGAAGGACAATTTTTCGCTGAGCTACACCAGTTTCTTTGCGCCTCTCAAATAACTCAAGAAACGTTTGGGTAAAATGCAGAATAACTAACTAAAACTGAAATTTTTTAATGAAATATCAGACGAATGTGTTTTAGGGGAGTGCCATTATAACATTTCATAAGAAATTATGATAATATCGGGCTTAAGTTAAAAGAAAATAAAATAAGTAGTGCAAGTGTGCCAAGACTTTTGTGTCACGAAAAAGGTTCATTTTCTTCTAAATTATAAATAGTTTTAAGTGTATGATACGAAATAAAAAATAAACTATGCGTTTTAATTTAGAAATGTTTAATTTAAGCATATAAAAACAAAATGGTTCTTGAAAATTCTCCAGAAGCCTAGAAATAGCCTTTAAAGTTAAAATTTCCAACTGTGCCAACACTTAAGTGCGGCACTGTATATATTCTTGGTCAACATCAATAGCCGAGTCGATATAGCCATGTCTGTCCGACTGTCTATCTGTCTGCCTGTCTGTCCGTCTTATTTGTCGCCCATTGCTTGGAGGCTATAAGAGATAGAGCAACCACATTTTTTTGCCAGACTGATGTGATATCTCACTCCTAAAAAAATGTTTCAAAATTTCGCCCCGCCCACTTCCGCCCCCACAAAGGGCGCACATCTGTGGTGGCCACAATTTTGAAAAATAACAAAAACTAAAAATGCAGAATCATAGAGACAGCCCATATCTATCAGGGGCCCAAATCTGAAACGGATCGGATCATTAATATAGCCACAATAGAGGCAAATATACGAAAAAACTTCTCCCCTCTCTTTGCACTCACACAAAAAATCGAGTCGATTTGGTTTTTCGTAAAATGAACGCCTGATCTCAGAGACTATAAGAGCTAGAGAAACCAAATTTTTGCCCAGACTCCTGTGATACCGAACCTGAACAAGTGTATTTCAAAATTTCGCCCCGCCCCCTTCCGCCACCACAAAAAGACGAAAATCCACAATTTTGAAGATAGAGAAAAACGAAAAAAATGCAGTATGGTAGGGAATGATCATATCTACCCCGAATTTGGTCCAGATCGGATCATTATTATAGCCACAATGATGAAATGAATATTCAGCAGCGAGCTGCCCCACCTCCCGCTACAACCATAACAAAATGTACATTTATTTTGAGGGATGATATCTGCTGCTGATTCTCTCACACTCACACTCGCACGCTCTGTCTCGTGCAGCGTTCGTGTGTTGTTGTGAGAACTGATGTAGATTTAGATGACAGATGCAGCAAACAAATGTAAAATGTAAAACTTATAAAACATTTGAAAATTCCACATAAATCACAGGTGTACAGACTGAGTACGGGTATAAAAGTAGAGTCGCGTTCAAAGCGACTCCGTACGTTCATTCTCGTTTAAGTCACAATTTTAACAAAAATATTTTACTAAAACTATCTTCTTAATCATAAAAACAAAACAATAATATAACAAAAATCCATAACAAAATTTTTTTTCATGCCGCAGCTTGTTTCGTGCAGTTAAGTGTTTTACAAGAAAATTGCAATTTTTAGTTGAAAATGCCATTTCTTTTTTTGTTATGGTTTAATTTTGAAATTTTTAATGTTTAAAAGTATATATTTCATGAGTTTTTAGACTTGGTCAGAATAAAGTAAGAAGATACAGAGGAATAACTAAAATGGCACCGCGTACAACCACTGAGCAGCGAGAATTAACACTTCAAAAGTGGAAAAGTTATAGTGTCATTGAATAAATAGTATCCGTAAGCCCCAGCAATGTACAATATATCATCCAACGGTTTGTTCGTGAAAAGCGAGTTTAATATAAAGGTCAAACTGCGCCAAATAAAATTTTCAATGAGCAGGAAGAGCGACGAATAATCCGGAAAATAAAGGAAAATCCGAAGCTATTGGCTCCAAAATGAGTTGTAAATGTAGAGCACGAAATGGGAAGAATTGTAGCGCTGATACAGTGCGCAGTGTGTTGCACAACTATATCTTCAATGCTCGAGATGCTCCACCAAAGCCATTCAGAAACCCAAAAATAAGGAGTATCGCCTAAAATTTGCAAATGAGCTCGAAATAACCCGATTTCTCTTTGTAATGATGTAATCTGTGCACACGAATCAAAGTTTAACCTTTTTGGATCCGATGGAAGGCAATATGATTGGCGGGGAACAAACGCCGAGCTGGAAAGCAAACACCTGAAATGTCGGAGGTCACGTGAATGTTGGGTCCTGTATGGGGGCTTCTGGCGTGGAATATTTATTTATTGGCGGGATCCCGGATGCTAAGATGTATTTAACGATTTTAAAATAAAACTAACTTCCAAGTGTAAAAAATCTGGGTACACGCAATCGTTTTCGATTCTATGAAGACAATGACCCCAAACACCCAGCAGGCATTTTGAAGGATTGGCTCATCTTGAACTGTCCCCATCTTATTATAACTAAAGCACAGTCACCAGATTTGAATTTCATTGAAAATGTATGGCAAATATTAGAGGTGGCCATTCGACAAACGAAAGATTTGCAATAAAAATGACCTGAAACGTGCCTTAATGAAGGAATAGCAAAAATTCCAGTAGAAACAACTAACAAATTGGTTTCTTCCCTGGTAAATCGTTTAAAGGGGGTTCAAAAAAACCCAAACACTTCTCCCGCCCACTTCCGCCCCCACAAAGGGCGCACATCTGTGGCGTCCACTATATTGAAAATAATCTATCAGGGGCACAAATCTGTATTCGATCGGATCATTAGTATAGCCACAATAGAGCCACTAAAAACATCGTTCCCTCTCGCTCGCACTAACACACAAACGTGTCGGCTTTGCCATTTCGTACAAATGAGCGCCTGGATCTCAGAGACTATAAGAGCTAGAGCAACCAAACTTTTTGTCCAATCTCCTGTGATAGCGCTTCAGTGCAAGTTTATTTCCAAATTTATCCACGCCCCCTCCCGCCCCCACAAAAGACAAAAATCCACAATTTTGAAGATAGAAACAAATCGAAATATACAGTATCGTAGAAAATAACCATATCTACGAGATTGCCGAATCTGGCTCAGATCGGATCATTATTATAGCCACAATGATGAAATTAATTTTCAGCAGCTAGCCGCCAACCTTTCAACCGTGCAGTGTTGTTGTGAGAAGTGATGTAGATGACAGATGCAGAAAAAATATAAAATGTATAAAATTATAAAATGTACTGACTGTCTTCGTCTTCTCGTTGAAGACTACCATAACGACTAACCATAAAGAGTGTAGTAACAAACAGTGCTATTATTTCCGCTGCAAATGTAATTTGACGTTTAATTTTTATAACTTCGAAAAATTGTATTGGGAAAATGTATCCGAGTTCCACAGTTTTTTTTTTTCGTTTTTTTCTATCTTAAAAATTTTGGATTTTCGTCTTTTGTGTCGGCGGGAGGGAGCGTGGAGAAATTTCGAAATAAACTTGCACTGAAGTGATATCACAGGAGCCTGGACAAAAAGTTTGGTTGCTCTAGCTCTTATAGTCTCTGAGATCTAGGCGCTCATTTGGTACGAAAGGGCAAAGCCGACACGTTTGTGTGTGAGTGCGAGCGAGAGGGAAACGATGTTTTTCGAAATGGTTTTCTATTGTTGCTATCTATACTAATGATCCGATTCGATTCAGATTTGGGCCCCTGATAGATATGCTCTTTCTCTATGATACTGTTATCTGTTATCTTCAATATCTTCAATGAATTTCGTATTCCCTAGTTTTTCCTGTTGAAAAGTGTATGCGTGTTGGGAAAAGCCATTGCCGTGTATATGAGTTTTATCAAAATGTTGCATGAGCAGCCAAAAGCTGTTTTACGGCTGGGGGTTTCATTACGCCACATAGACAGGGGGGAGCGCGTGTTCCCAAATGTTCCCTTGACAACATTCAGGCTCCCATGAAATAAACTAAGGCAATGTAATATTAAATTAAATTAATTAATTAATTAATTAATTTAATTAATATTAAATGTATTAAATACTGTTTAGGCGGCTTTTTTGATTTTGAGCAGCATTAGTAGGTTTGGCCACATGCCCAGCAAACTAGTCTATTACAATTAGATAAATAAATTCGTTTTTTGATTATTTATATGTCATATATATTTTGCTTATTTCAACAGCATCCAAAATTGACAGCAATGGCGCATGGTGTAAGCTTAAGAACATTGAAAAAAATCACTCGACGCATTGCTTCGGTGTTATCATCGAAAGCTTCGCGCTACATAAGAATGCTCGCGACACTTTCCGAAAAGGAAAGAATGATGCGTTCGTTTCAAGAATTGGCAAATATGCCCCAAGTGATTGGTACACTTCTACAGACAAGAATAAGATTTCAATCGATATATTCAAAAGTTTATGCGACATATGACGTAATGCAATCCCAAGCGAACACTAGAGAAACTGTTCACATGCAACTTGTTTGTGATGCGGATCATAAAATAAGAGACCTGGATATACGACTACTAGAAGAAGTTTCTCCAAACACCAATACAGAAATGTTTTCCTTATCAAAAATAAAAGAGCGGTTCGAACAAAACGAATTTCGTGGTCGTATACTATTGGGAAACGAGTCATTTTCCTGTTCTTCATGCCTCTTCACTCCAGTGAAGATTCCACAGAGACTACAAGAAGAGCTTTATAACCATGCCCATTCCGTTACATATGCCTCTGCGAAAAAATGCCTTAATATATATTGATGTTCCGATTTGGTATTCTTGGGAGTAAGGTATTCGGATCTTTTGGTTCAGTAAAGCAAACAATTACTGCCCTAGCCATCCTTCATAATATGGCAATGGATTGGTCGGATCCTAGCATAGGTAAGATAGTATTTTGAAACTTCGAGCTTTATATGTTATTATATTAATTTCTTCACAAATTTTCTTCTTAGATGCGGCAACCAGTATTTCTCATTTTAAATCCTGCAATTCTTTAAATGGGATAACAGTGCCTGGGGATAACAGCAATAGAACACAATTTATAAAAACTCATTTTGGATGCAAATAAATAAAAATTCTGGTTCCATTAAAAAATCGTTCAGATTTTTATAACAATTTATTTTCCTTGGCACATTTTAACTAGACTATTGCAAATTTGTATGTGTGTGCAATAATTAATAATGCAAACCGAATCATCTAGTAGGTTGAATAACCGTCCTTTCATGTACGTTTCCCATTTTTTTTTTTTTTTCTTTTCCCTTAACATATACCTCAGGGAAAGAAGTATATGTCCATTGATATTATTGAAAAAAAAAAAATATTAAGAACAAAAGATAATCTTTTGGACTTTTTTATTTAACTAGTACAAGTACATATTAACAAAAAAAAATAACAATTTTATTTTCATAAGCTTTTGGGTTTGCTAAATATTTAGTGAAAAAGTTTAAGTTCATGAAAGTTCAAAATAGTAATGAAATAATTTTTTTAGATTTTTTTATTAATTTTTTAATAGTATATATGCTTTCCTTTTTTTAGTGAAAATTTGAATTATCCGGGTTGGCATGGAGGTTGCCAAATTTTGGATAATTTTAGGGTTAATTTGATGCCATTCCTGGAGCAATGCTCTTTTCAGGTCATTTACCGTATCAAACTGGCTTCCATCCTTGTAAACTTTGTTGGATAATATTCCCCAAAGATCTACTATTCGGCTTAGGTCCGGGCTGATTGCTGGCCACTGTAAAAAGAGTATCCTATCATCCAAAAAGTCGTTTGTTTTACGTGCCGTATGGATGGGCGCGTTGTCTTAATGGAAGATCCACTCATCCCCGTAAAGGTTTCCAGCAAATTCAATCTGTACTGTTTCTAACAACTCTAAAAAAGATTTCTCCATTGGTTCTGGTTCGTATAAAACAGATTGGAGACTTTCTAGTATTCCCAAATCCAGCCTAAACCATCAATGATCCTCCACCGTGGTTTTGTCTATGGCAGTGCTATCTTGGTTGTCTTTTATCGCGCCAATACTTTTTGCAGGAGTCAGGGCTGTCAAGTTACATTTTCTAACGCCCGAAAATATAACTTTAGTGAAATCCTGTGACCAAAATTTGTATTTTTCAGCAAGTCCTAGTCGGGCGGTTATGTGGCGCTCAATATCCTCGCTACAGAGTCGCGGGAAGCATATCTAACCGTTTCGTTTTCCTTTAAAATTTGATTTATACGTATTTTGGATGTATCAAGCTGCAGTTAACCTTTGATCTCCATGCAAGACTTGTTGTTTTGAACGGCTAGACGCCGAATTTGCCTCTTGCACCGTGCATCGATTTCCGTGGGTCTGCCGCTCCTCTTTATTCTCGCATACATTTCAGGATTTTTAAGAAAGTTTGCTATGTGTGTCCATGCCGATTTAGTCTGGTGGCAATATAAGAAACATTCTTGCCAGATTCGGCCAGCCCTTTGATCAGACCGCGATCTTCCTCCGACAAATGCCTTCCACGTGGCATTCTACCGTAAAATCAAAATTTGAACACACATTTTTCATTCCAAACGGGTAAAGACAATGTTACTTACTTTTTTTCTGAATAATGAAATTTTTTGATCACACTTCTTACTTTGACAACACGCGAAAGCACAATAATCTCAGCTTGGACATATACTTATTTCCTTCGAAAACCACGAGTTGCTACACAAATTTTTTTTTTCAAACGGTACAAATAATGAAGCGCAAAAGGAATACTGGACTGCGAGATCTTCATAAGAGATACAAGAACAAACTGGCATGCCTACAACAAATTTACCGTTACCTTCATAGAAAATATAAGCAAATTAAAAAGTGGACATATACTTCTTTCCCTGAGGTATTAATACAATGGTCTAAATTAACCTTGTTGAATTATTGTAGAAGCAGACCATTAACGCCATTTCACTTTGTGTGAATGTACTGAATCCATCAAAATCAACTGTTTGAACAGTCAGAAATAAACATATATGGTTCTACTAGTTCTTCTGATTTCAAAGAAAACAAAATTTAATTTTTTTTCGAATCAACAAGAAATTCAAATATTTGAAATTCAGACTTTTATAGCCTTATAGTTTGGATTATCTCAGACCTAATAGAACAGTAAAAAACTTGTGAAAAACATATATAATTTCATGTACTCGAAGAGTTAAGGGTATATTGTATTTCTGGTAAAAGTGGATCTGTGTAACGTAGACAAGGAAACGTTTCCGACCACCATAAAGTATACATATTCTTGATCAGTATTAATAGCCGAGTCGATAAAGCCCTACCTGTCTACGTCCGTTCGTCTGTCCGTCTTGTTTGTCGCCTAGTCCTCAGAAACTATACGAGCTAGAGCAACCAAATTTCGTTTCCAGACTGATGTGATATCACACTGCTACCAGTGTATTTCCAAATTTCGACCCGTCCCCACAAAGGACGAAAATGTGTGGTATCCACAATTTTCAAGATATAAGAAAACGGAACATTCAGAATGGAGAGAAGGACCAGATTGCAGAGTCTGGATCATAGTGCTCGGAGACTATAAAAGCTAGAGTAAACCAAGTGTTTTGTAAGTGGGCTACAAAAGCACTAGCTCTTTTTTGTATATTTTTGCTTAAGACAGTTGTAGGGGTGATCCGGGAATTGCAGACGACTCAATATTATAGGAGAGTGATCGGATGATGACTTATGCATTTTGTTCTTTGGGAAGTGTATCAAAGCTGGTGTCTTTCTAGGGTCGATTGGTTAATATGTGGGCCAACCCGGGGAAATATAGTCAAGTGATGATCGCGTTGTTTAACTTCATTCCTTTTGAAGTCATAAGACGGGATACCCAGTGCGTGGGCTTGAAATTGTAGTCCCCTGCTTTAAAAAACAAAAAAACCCCTAGAGTATTGTATAAGTCCATGAACTGTTCTTCAGTGAGTCAAAGCGGGGCGGGCAGTAGACAGCGTATTTGCTTGTAAGGTGCGTTTCTAAAAGAAGCATTTTATCAATGTGTTATTAACACCCGAAGCTAATAAATATTATATGCTTATTACAAAAATCAATTTATTTTAAATTTCAGTTAATTAGCTAGCCTCAATCCTCACCTATTATGGCAAATAACTCGCGCAATTTTTAGAAAAAAGTTTTGCCTACATTATCCAAATAAAGGATAATGGATTAATACAAAGCCAATACTAATTACCAAAAACTTCCTAGTAATAAGATACACCGTTTGAAATTGCTGACTCAAGTGTCACACATACGTTGTGGACAACCAGCTGAGAACTTGAAACTCCGAAGGCAGTCAATCAGCCAACAGTCAATCAGTCCAGTCCAATCAGTCAGTCAGTCCATCAGCCAGGAGTTCGGAAACCAGCTCACTACAGTCGGTCACCAAATTGATATAACATACCGCAAAAAGACCCATTCAATAATAAAGGGTTAAAATACAAATTTTAATCTGTCACTTTTTAATCACTTTTTATCACGACCAACCCCACTGTCCTCAAAGATCACAGCGATATACAAATTTCTCGCAGAAGAATCTATGAACGGACTGAGCCTACCTCAGCCCTCAGATAGGACCTCACAAGTCACCCCCGAGTAGGAACTTTAAGCGACTTTAAGAAGACCTCAACCTTCGTGAATTACTGTCCCGGGGCCACCGAAAAAAATAGGATAGCCAAAGCAAACACACGTCAAGAACAAACTTGCGCACCCACGCTGTTCCTGAACAACCATTAAAGTATACGCAGTGCCGATCAATAGTACCACAAGGAAACGCAAAACTAGTGCAAAAACGCAAATACACTTGTACTGAAGTGATATCACAGGAGTATGGACAGAAAGTTTTGTTGCTCTAGCACTTATAGTCTTTAAGATCCAGGCGACACAAAATTCGAACAATCAAAGCAGACACGTTGATCGAGAGTGAGCGAGAGGGAACGATGCCTCTCCAAATGGGTTTTCTCCATTGTGGGTATACTAATGATCCGATTCGATTCAGATTCGGGCCTCTAATAGAAATGCGCTTTCTTTATGATTCAGCATTTTTCGTTTAATGTTTATTTAATTGTGGCCGCCACAGATGTGCGCCTTTTGTGGGGGCGGGGAGAAATTTTGATATACACTTTTAGGAGAGAGATATCATATCAGTCTGGAAAAAATGTGGTTGTCCTAGCTTTTATAGCCTCCGAGCAATGGACTATAAACAAGACGGACAGACAGACATGTCTATATCGACTCGACTATTGATGCTGATCAAGAATATATTTACCAACTTTATGGATATATATATATACATATACTTTATATTACTTTATATATGTATATACCATACTAGCAAATCCGGCGAACTCCGTTTCGCCACCAGATGGCTTCGTTTTTATGCAACATTTCGTTTGGTGATTAAAAAGATGAAGAACAATTTTTTTTGTTTTATATTTGAAAAGGAACAATTTTATTTCATTTCACAACAGTAATGAATTCATTTCGATTACAAAAATGAAGTGTTATTTAGTTGAACTTCTAAGTAAATGAAAGTGAATCCAAAAGTAAATACTGAATCGAAGCGTTATGCGTGTTCGCAAATTATCCGTTTCATCGAAGTGCTCTTTGGTAAACCACATTTTTGTTGTTTGGTCTGACGTTAACACAAACAAAGCGGATGGTTTCCCAACTCGTGAACACGCAACGTATAACTGCCCATATGAAAAACAATGATTTTCTAAATTTATCCCGCAAACACTAATAATAAATAATAATAATAATAGCTTAATAATTATTGTGTGAATATTGTACCTGTAATTGGATCGACCATCTTCTACGTGATGTCGTATCCGTCTTGCCCTGCCAATAAATGATTGGATATTGTAACGCATCGTACAAACGATGTGTCTCGTTTACACGATGCATGATATTTCTTTTTTCGCTGAACGACAATGTCTCGCGATTTAGTTGGATCGCCAATAATAATTGCAGCAACATCATTAACGGTGGGTGCATTGAATCTTCGCACATGTTCACCTGTTGGGGTACAATACGCTCTTATGAAAAATTTTTGCGTATCCGATGGCATTCGTTCCAATGCTGTTTTGAACATATTAACCACAGCATTATTAGCGTGAAAAAAAATGCTTGCAACTGTTCAATAATTCGTCTCTTTAACTGTTGTGTTCCTGTATATTGCACCGCACATTCAGCTGATCCACCATCGACGAAATGAAATATATTTGCAGAAATTTATGCGGTTCATCTGGGGTTGGCACCATTGAACCATGCAAATGATATATTTGTCCTTTTATCTGTAATTGCAATCATTTGTTGAAGAATACGGTGTAACTTCTGATCGTGTGATGGTGTAGTGTGCGGTGTATATGTAGTTGTTACGTGTTGCAATTCATTGTTGGTGTGAGTGATTGGTTATGTGTGTTGTATCTTTTACCTTGCAAGTCGGCATGAAGCCGCCTTCTCGAATGATATTAGCTCCAAAGGAAGTCATGCGAAAGCAGTTATTGTATTCAATTATGTGTCGAAGAAAATGGCTGGAATCGGGATCACTTCCATCGAACAATGGTTTCAGTGGCTGTGGTGGTGTAAGTAATGGATCCAGTTTGACTTTTCCACTTGCGCAGCACAATCCAGCCGTTTCTCTTTTGAACTTTAACGCATTGCAATATCGGCATATAGTCGTCATTGGTCCAATATCTAAATTTTCATCATCACTGTAGTTCGCAGTGGGATCATATTGGAATGCCAAGCGATTGTATGATGCCAATGATCTTCGTGTCCTCACGCGTTGTCCCAATCGGGAATTTTCTCTTATTATATTTTTCTCTTTCTTCGCTTAAGTTCTGTGAATACACTTGTTGCTGGCTTGCATGTCTTGTGCGGCGGCCGATGTTCGCACGTCGTCCTTTAGGCATTTTGGACTGTCTACAGAGTGGTGAATTTAACCTCAAATGCGCGATCCACATAATTTACACAGTTCAACTTACCACCTTAAAGACAAATGCCTGCTGTTGAAATTGAATAAAAAAAATTTTCACAATATTTTCCAATTTCCAATTTTCCAATTGAAATGTGAGGAAACGAATAATTTTTTTTTTAATTTCTTTTTACAGTGAACACAATACCGGTTTGTCAAATGAAATTAACTGAGCAGAGAACAATGAGTAGCTGTCAAACAATGTATGTTTGTAGTACATGCTATGTATCAGAGATGGCGCTGTATGTAGTATATAGTAGATAATACAAATACATTTTCCCGCTTTTCTGTTGAAATTTTTCGTGAATTTTCTTTGCTATAAACCTCACGGAGCCCGAGACCTTTCCAACGAATGCAAAACAGTGGAAATCGGTTCGTGCGTTCTGGAGTTATAGCGTCAAAAAGGAAAACCCTTATATAGTAGAGAAGAAGATATTTATATACTTTTACCACAAATACAATATACCCTTTTACTTTTTTGAGTACGGGTATAATTTGTGCAAAAACTAACTCCTTGCACTAACACTCCTACGCAAAGGATATTGCAAGCAATCGGCCGAAACACTGACGTCCACTACTACGCGACACCCATTCGGAAGTGCTCGAGGTACGCCCACTCTCGTATGGGGTGTACACAAACAAGCTGCCTCGGGCCATGGCCGTACTCCTAACCGATCAGGTTAGTCTTTGGTTCCGCAACAGTCAAGCTTCAGGGCAGCTCATTGGGGATATTTCCAACAGGAGTTTTTGACGTTCTTCCTGACACCACGGTATTTCGAACGTGCGACACGTACTGCAAAGCTTGTTACAGCTGACACTGTTGACCACAGAGAGCGTTTTGATATTTATATGATATTTTTCGCCAACACAAGAACAGGCAACGTGCAGCTGACCGTGCGAAAACGGAAATGCGAGATTAATCCCAAAGCCTTCCAAATATTGTCCTTGTGAATTATTGATTTTCATCCCTAAAATGATGACGCCATTTCCTTATAACGCGCATTGATCAACAACTGTGGTTCCGTTAAAATATAAATTTTTCGCGATCAAGGGTTGGCTTTGCCACAATTTTTCTTTCTTAAAATCATTCTTTGGAAAATAGTGAATACAAATTTAAACCAAATCTTCCCATCCATTGTCTTCTGAGGATGTGATAAAGAGAAATAAATTCATTGAATAAAATCAAAAGAAAATAATTATTCACTCATGGAACTTTATTTAAAAACGAGAAAAACGTACGGAGTCACTGTGAACGCGACTCTACTTTTAACCCGTACTCAGTCTGTACACATGTGAATTATGTGGAATTTTCAAATGTTTTATAAGTTTTTACATTTTACATTTGTTTGCTGCATCTGTCATCTAAATCTACATCAGTTCTCACAACAACACACGTACACTGCACAAGGCAGAGCGAGTGAGCAGTGTGTGAGTGTGAGAGAATCAGTAGCGGCTACCAACCCTAATAATTATATTACGTAAGGGACGATGCGGGGGTTCCGGTGGCTCGCTGATGAAAATAAATTTCATCATTGTGGCTATAATAATGATCCGATCTGGACCAGATTCGGGAATCTGGTAGATATGACCATTCTCTACCAAAATGCATTTTTCGTTTTTCTCTATCTTCAAAATTGTGGAATTTCGTCTTTTTCGGGGGGCAGAACGGGGCGGGGCGAAATTATCACAGGAGTCTGGGCAAAAAAGTTTGGTTGCTCTAGCTCTTATAGTCTCTGAGATCCAGGCGTTCATTTTTACGAAAAACCATATCGACTCGATTTTGTGTGAGTGCGAAAGAGAGGGAGCGAAGTTTTTTCGTATATTTTCCTTTATTGTGGCTATATTAATGATCCGATCCGATTCAGATTTAATCCCCTAATAGATATTGGCTGTCTCTATGATTCTGCATTTTTAGTTTTTTGTTTTTTTCAAAATTGTGGCCGCCACAGATGTGCGCCCTTTGTGGGGGCGGAAGTGGGCGGGGCGAAATTTCGAAAGACTTTTTAGGAGTGAGATATCACATCAGTGTGGAAACGAAATTTGGTTTCTCTAGCTCTTATAGCCTCCGGGCAATGGGCGATAAACAAGACGGACGGACGGACAGACGGACATTTAGCACAAATACAATATACCCATTTACTCTTCGAGTACGGGTATAAAAACTAGACTCCTAAGCACGCGTATACTTTGATGAACCAAGACCACCCGCAAATACTACCGTATTTGGTTTATTCCGTTTCTCTCGCTTCCCATTTTTTCGTGCTCGGGCGATTTTCGTTTTCGTCTGCCGATGCTATCTGCGCAGTGTATTCAATTTCTTCGTTTGAAACTAAATTTGGCAAAAAAAAGTATCAAGATCAAAAGATCATTTTGGAAGTATTTGTGCAGCGCTTTAGTATGAACTTGTAGGAAGTAATGCCACATTGTACAAAAAACCTTCAACAAGTGCCACAGGTAAGGTAAAGTCCCCAACTTTTAAAGCCTCATTAAAATGTATAACTACACATACTCGTACATTAAAATTTAAACACATGTGCTGCAAATTAAAATATTTAATAAAAGTGAATTCGGTGCATTCGGCCAAGATATGTACATAAATTTGTTCAAAGTTATTTTATTTACAAATGAAGTGCTCCCTGTACTTGTGGTCAACCACAAATCATAATTAAACCGACACGCAAAGAAGCAACGGTCTCTCCTTCTCTCCCAAGCAATCAGTGAAATTCGGTAACAGTCAAACACATACCTAGATACATAAACGATAAAGAACGTACGGAGTCGCTGTGAACGCGACTCAACTTTTATACCCGTACTCAGTCTGTACACATGTGAATTATGTGGAATTTTCAAATGTTGTATCAGTTTTTACATTTAACATCTGTCATTTACATCTACATCATCTTCATCACACACACTACACTACACTACACATCACAACAACACACGTACACTGCACGAGGCAGAATGTATGAGCAGTGTGTGAGCGAGAGGGAGAATCTGTAGCGACAATCATCCCCATAAATGATTTACTCTGCATGGGGAAGGGGAAATCTCTGCTGAAAATTCATTTTATCATTGTGGCTACAATAATGATCCGATCTGAAGCAAATTCGGGAATCTGAAAGATATTATCATTCCCTACGATACTGCGTTTTTTGTTTTTCTCTATCTTCAAAATTGTGGATTTTCATATTTTGGGGTAGCGTATTCATATTTTTTGAAAAACACTTGTACTGAAGTGGTACCACAGGAGTCTGGAAAAAAGTTTGGTTGCTCTAGCTCTAGTCTCAGATCCAGGCGTTCATTTGTACGAAAAACCAAAATGACTCATTTTTGTGTGAGTGCGAGTGAGAGGGAGCGAAGTTTTTTCGTATGGTTTTCGCTATTGTGGCTATAATAATGATCCGATCCGATTCAGATTCGAACCCCTTATAGATTGGTTTTTCTGCATTTTTAGTTTTTGTTTTTTTTCAAAATTGTGCTCGCCACAGATGTGCGCCTTTTGTGGGACGGAAGTGGGCGGAGCGAAATTTTGAAACATTTTTCTAGGAGTGAGATACCACATCAGTTTGGAAAAAAAATTTGGTTCCTCTAGCTCCTGTAGCCTCCGAGCAATGGGCGACAAACAAGACAGACAGACGGACAGACTGCCAATACCACAAATACAATATACCCTTTTTACTCTTCGATTACGGGTATAAAAATCATTTCAAAAGGCATCGTTTGATACATTTGATACCAAACGTGGACAAGTGTATTTCAAAATTTCGCCCCGCCCCCTTCCGCCACCACAAAAGACGAAAGTCCACAATATCAAAGATAGAAAAAACGAAAAAATGCAGTATCGTAGAGAATCATATCTACCAGATTCCCAAATTTGGTTTAGATTGGATCATTATTATAGCCAGAATGATGAAATGAATTTTCAGCAGCGAACTGACCCACCCCTCGCAACAAAAACGACATTTAGGGTTGATAGCCGCTACAGATTCTCTATACGCAATGTACGTGTGTTGTTGTGAGAACTGATGTAGATGTCGATGTAAATGACAGATGCAGAAAAAAAATGTAAAATGTAAAAAATGATAAAACGTTGGAAAATTCCACATAAATCATACCGACTGAGTACGGATATAAAAGTAGTTTCGCTTAACGGCGACACAACACGTTCTATCTCGTTAAAATTGTGAACGCCGCAGATGTGCGACCTTTGTGGGGGCGGAAGTGGGCATGGTACAATTTTGAAACACACTTCTAGGATTGAGATACCACATCAGTCTGGAAAAAAAATTTGGTTAAAGTAGTTCTAATAGCCTCCGAGCAATGGGCGACAAACAAGACGGACAGACAGACAGACAAATACAACTGGATAGAAAGCAACAACTTGAGAGTATGCCAGTATTTTTGTCAGGAATCCCAGCCCGATAATAGTTTGCTATTGGGGCTGCCCTCTGTATATAAATCTTGTGCCAGCTTATGCTAACGCACGGCAGCGGCCGTTCTTTTGGCCCTTTATATCAACTTCTTTGTTTGTCTACAGCCGGTGCACCAAGTATGCTGTTTTCTCGCGCTCAGCAGCAGCCCGAGCTTCTTTCGTTCTGTCTCTCGCTTGCACTAGGGCTGTAGGGGCTGTAGATGTATTACAACAAGATCGTGAAGAATATAAAACTGTAACGCAGAAAGTCTCGGTAATGCGCAAAGTAAAGGGTGTGTAAAGGCCGGGGCTGTGCACGGGGCAGATTTAAATAGTGGCTCCCTCTGTGGGTGATCGGTGATTGGTTACATTGGGGTGAGGAAAGAGGAGAAAACATTGACGTTTGGACGTCGTTTTGCTGTGCCGATAGGTGGCGGTTAGCATTGACTGCTCTGAAAATCTTACAAAAATCGGAAATTATAATCTTAAGATTATAGCAGTAGTAATAGTGTCCAGTAGCAGGAAAGAAAAAAACACTTTTGTTATAAAAACTAAGCTACTTAGGATCTGGTGCCAAATCCCAAAGAGTGAGCTAATTGGGATATCCCATGTCTTTTATTGGTGCAGGTCATGTAAGAGTCTATCTTTCTCCGATCAATAAATTTGGCAAAAATAGTTTTGCTTTAGCGGAGCGCTACAACCAGGAACAGCTCATTTCCGGCGCTTAAAAGAAAAAGAAAGGAAGACGAAGGCGTTTCAGTTTATGCTCTTGCGTGCAGCCGGATCGTCGTCGCTGGGGCTGCGTATATAAAAAAGATTAAATCAAAAACAATTAATAAAAAATATAGATAAAATTAACCCTTCGCACATACCCTTTAATGCAAAATTTTATAATGTACGGTACATGAAAAATTAACTATTTATAAAAACATAGCAAATGGATAACATTTAAAAAATGTGTATAAAAGTCTTGCAGAAACCAGCAAAAAGCGCCTTTGTTGGTGGATTCCAGTACAAAGTGTGATTTAATTTCACGGTATTTGAAGTGTAACTACGTTCTGTTCTTGCCGTAGACAAAATACTTTACTCGTAAATACCTTTTTATACCCGTACTCGAAGAGTAAAAGGTTATATTGTATTTGTGGTAAAAGTAGATGTGTAACATAGAGAAGGAATAATTTCCGACCCAATAAAAAGTATATACATTCTTAATCAGCATCAATAGCCGAGTCGATATAGCCCCCGTCTATCCGTCCGTCTGTCCGTCTTGTTTGTCGCCCATTGCTCGAAGGCTATAAAGAGATAGAGCAACCAAATTTTTATTTCCAGAGTGAATGTGATATCGCGCACATCTGTGGCGTCCACAATTTTGAAGATAGGGGCCCAAATCTGAATTGGATCGGATCATTAGTATAGCCACAATAGAGAAAACCATATCGAAAAACATCATTCCCTCCCGCTCGCACTCACACAAAAACGAGTCATTTTGGTTTTCGTATATGGTGTCGCCTCGATCTCAGAGACTATAAGAGCTAGAGCAACCAAACTTTCTGTACAGACTCCTGTGATACCAAGCCAAGACAAGTGTATTTCAAAGTTTCGCCACGCCATAAGATGAAAGTCCACAATTTTTAAAAACTGAAAAATGCAGTATTGTACAGAATTATTGAATCTACCAGATGGCCGTGTTTGGTTCAGATCGGATAATAATTGTAGCCACAATGATGAAAATGGAATTGTTGTTATGAGAAGCGAAGGAGATGTAGATGACAGATGCAGAAAAAAATGTAAAATGTAAAATGTAGGTCAGGTTAGGTCAAGGCGGTAGGGGAGAGAGAGATATCTCCCCCCCACCCCCTCACCCATTCACTTGGTCCAGTTAGTGGACCATTGTGATGACGCATGGGCCGGCGAGCCCCTTCTCCTCGCCTCAACCGTGGTGAGCAACTTAGTGCCGAGCTAAGGTCAGTCCCATCCGGTGGGCTGGATGTATTTGGACAGAATCCATGGTATTTGGTTTCGAGAGGTCCGAAATGTCTGTAAGGAAAGGGGCTCCAAAGAATAGTATTCTTCGGTTTCCCAGGGCCGGGCAGAGACAGAAAAAGTGGTGACCGACTCCTCCTCGTCCCTACAACTTCTGCAGAAGTCGTTGTGAGGGATCGACAGCCTTGCAGCGTGTGTGCCGATCTGCCAGTGGCCCGTAATGGCTCGGGTGACGGCGGTGCAATGTGCTCTGCTGAGTCTGTATAGATTTTCCGAGCATTTTTTCGAACGATTTGGCCAGATCGCTCTTGAAGTTTTACATGTGATAGCCAGCTGCCATCGCCTGTCAGCAATTTGCTCGAATGTCTCGTGCGTTAATACCCTCCACGTAGCCAAAGGCATCGCTAGTTGCTCTCCGGCAGGAGAAGTATAGTAGTGACCTGCCTAGCTAGATCGTCGGCTGCATCGTTCCCATCAATGTCCCTGTGTCCGGGGACCCATATTAGAAAGAGATCCAGCTGCTCTGCGGTCTCATTTATAGACCTGCGGCAGTCGTTGACGGTCGCTGAGTTCGACGAAATTGAGCCAAGTGCCTTGAGGGCTGTCCGAGAAGACGCACACTGAGTGTCCTTCTAAAGAAAGTTTGGAGACGATAGAGATCGCCTCCTTGATTGGTACGACCTCTGCCTGGAACACGCTGCAGTGATCCGGAAGTCTGAAGCAGAGACTTATGTTGAGCTCGTCGCAGATGACAGATGACTGACCCCAGGTCTGTCAGTGCTCCCGTGATGGCGTACGGAATGATGTTGTTGAAGGCCCCCTTCTATGTCAAGAAAGGCTTCCAGGTTATACTTCTTTACAGCTAAGGGGCGATTTGATTATCGATGATCGTGTGTAGGGCCGTTTCGGTGGATCTTCCCGTCCGATTTGCACTCTTAGAGTTAGTTATCTGATTCGGCCATATAGTTGGCAATATAGGAAAGACAATAGACTTATGAGTCTGAAATCTTTGGGGGCGGTGTGCGAGGGCTTGCATGCCTTGGGTATGTGTCCGGGATTTCTCAGTGGGAGAAAACCTCCCTCGTAAATCCGTTTGAGCTAATTTATGGCTCTTGGTCCGACTTGGATCAGCTGGGCGGGATGATGCCGTTTGATGCCTCGGATTTGTGAGGCTTGAAGCTTTTGATTGCCCAGGATATGTTCTCCTGACTTAACAGGTTAAGAATGTAACCTGTGGCAGTGGAAGGAGACGCGCTGTAGGTTGGTCTGCTTACAGCGTAGCCTGGAAAATGTGTACAGAGAAGAAGGTTTTGCGACTCGGAACTGGACGTCGTCCAGGATTGGTCGGCTTTCCTCAGATACCCCAAAGTTGGAGTTGACTTCGCTTTCCTGAGTTCTTTGTTGTATGTAGACAGACTGACCTTGTAGTCGGTCCGGTTCCGCTCAACGTTAAGAGCTTTCGCTTTGTTGAAAAGTCTCCGAGAGGATTTCCGGAGCTCTCCCAGCATCGGAGTCCACCATGCCGGTCATTTCCGACCCCTGGTTTTGCCGGGTGGACAGGCTGTATCGAGCGCAGCATTACAGGCGTCGGTAAAAACCTTTATCAGACGGGTCGTGGTCTCCATGAGATATCCTCCTGGGTGCGGTCTCAGGCAGAGTTTGGCAAAAGAAATTCAGGTAGCGTGTCCAGTTAGGCCGCCTGAGGTTAGGGAACTAAGCAGCACTCGGTATGGAGAACGTGAAGACAGTTTCCACGTACCTGTGGTCCGAGGAGTGTTCTACAAGGACCCTCCAGAATACTATGTTATTCTGTAGCGTATGAGAGGCAAGCGTGAGGTCCAGGACCTCCTTGCGGCTTAAGATGTCCATCTGACTGGTCAGTAAGTAGTTAAAAAAGGAACTCACCCTGTTCGTTTGTGTCGGTGCTCCCCACTGACTGTGGTGAGTGTTAGCGTCGCCTCCCACTATTGGCCGATGTCCTTGGTCTCGCAGTCTGCGATGAGCGCCCTCAAGGGCGCATGTGGTGGGAGGTCCGGCTGGTCATGACCCATATATGCAGAGCACATACGGAGTGAGCGCTCTTGGCCTTCGAGGCTCACCGCCGTGTGATCTTCAGTGCTGAAATTTTGGAGCAAAAATAAGTGCAGTTCTATTTTTGCAAGAATGCAGGTGCGTATTTTACCTGGGGAGTCAGCTATATATAGCTTATAGTCAGGAGTCCTCAGACCGGAGACCCTGTTTCCGAGGATCCAGGGTTCCTGAATGAGGACTATGCCCACCCTTGGCTAGGTGGAGCAATAAGGCAGCACATGCTGCCTTACAATGGTGGAGGTTTATCTGCAGGAGTATCAGGGACACTCCTGAGACTCGCCTCAACCACCGCCGTGTCGACATTGCTCTCCGGGGATTCATCGTCGTCCCCGACGTCGATTGCGTCCGAGACCTCTGACTAGGTCGCTCGCGTCGGACTCGTAGCGGTCCAAGATATCGTCCGATACCATGGACGCCACGTCTGACGCCTCGGGTTAGCTCCCCCGCTTACGGGACGTCAAGCTCGAGGTCTGACTGGACCCCCGCTCGCCATCCCTTGGAGTCGTTTTTGTAGGGGACTACGGTCACCTTCCGCTAGCCATAGTCCACTACTCCTGCCGACTCTCCTAGGAGCTCCAACGACTCCTCGTTCAGGACGAGGATGATCTGTCGCCTCTGTCCTGCGACCTCCTCGACCTTGGCCACCTTCCAATCGGCTGTAGGAAGGTGGGGTTGCGAGGACCTGCAGAACCTTGAGAATCTTCTCCGGTTCTGCAGGTTTAAACGACACCCACGCTTGGGCCCTCGGTCTACTTGGGACGTCTTCCCAACGTACGGCCTCCAGTTTGGCTCCCGGATAAACTTCCTCGAACGCCGCCACCGCCTTCATGTAGAGGGCCGCCGAGCGTGCATGCTCGATGGTAGTGCCCTGATGTCAGCCGGCCTCCTTACATTTAGGCGGAGGTCAACCGTTCTTGGCAAGTTCCTCCAGATAGACGTCCAGGGGGGGGAGACAGACGCCTCCACCAGATGCCACTTGTCGCGAAGGTATTACCGTCCTTGGCGCCCCTGTCAAGGACGCCAATTAGAGTTTTGCACCTTGCCACCTCCGCAAAACACCTGTTGGTCACGTGTGTCTTCGCCCGCTTGGCTTGCTGGGCTTGGCCTGGCTGTGTAGCGTGGTCTTCCGCTGAGCGCTGCCGCATGGTCGAGGCCTTAGCTGCTCTCTTTTCGGCTTTGGCTGGCTTGAAGTCTGGGATGACTGAGCTGGCCCAGAGCCTCTGCTCCATCCCCTTCGCCGATGTCAAGTACTCCGGATCCACATTAGCCAGGATGAAGGCAGCATGCCTCCTGTCTTGGTAGAACAGCTTACCTCCTTGGCTTGCAGACCCCCCGCCTGCCGAGGTTGACGGGGTTCTGCTTGGCAGCCACTCCGATGACCGGTTGCTTGAAGACGGTGGACCCACTGAGTCTCCTTCCCCGTCTTCCTAGGACCTGGTTTCCAAGGCTTTGATGTAGAGGGATTGGCTTGTCCCTCCGGTACTTTAGGAGGAGTACCGAGCTCCTTTGCGGTGTTTTTTTTATCTTTAATTGTTTTGGCATTTTGGTCCCACGGATAGGTGGGAAGGGGCAAGTCACCCGAGGCAAATCCCGTGTGCCTTAGGAAGCCTGATTTAAACTGGAGGTTGGCAGGTATCCAGAGTTCGCTTACTAACGACCGAGCACCCCGTGGTACCACTGTGTCATAGAACCGGGGCATGGCAGCATCGGGTTTGGGCAAGCCCTAAGCCCCAGGCAACCCTGCGCCCGTCCGAAATGTTCAGTGATAGCGAGTCAGCCCGTCGTCCGTGACTCCCACTGTATCACCTGAGTGGCTGACGGCCATGTAAGATGTAAAAAAAATGATAAAAATATGTTAAAATTTCACGTATGTATGTATGTAAATCACATGTGTACTGACTGTCAGTTGATCTCTGACTGCTATTGGAAGCAAACGTGTTTTCAAGCGTTCCGCCTTATCGTCTGTTAAAAAGAGTTTGTTTTCCCGGGGAAAAGTGTCCAAATATTTCTACCGTTAGTTCCGCGTTTTGTGTAACAAGCCACGTATTGATTGGTGCCAAACAAAGGGAAGAACTTGCGAATTGGAAAAAAAGAGACAAAACACAAAAAAAAATTTGAAATTGATATTTTCGGTTTAACTGAAAAAACGACGCTGCCTCAGATTTTTTCGTTGGCTTGACATTTTAAAGTTAAGTTTTATTTGAAAGGTAAGTTAAGTTGATTCAAACAAGGAGCCACATGGACATCGACGAAAGCGACACTAGCTTAGCTAGTGCTGGGGCGAGCTCGAGGAAGTCGAAGATGAGAAGTTCGAGAAAGGGAGCAAAGAGGATCGGACTTGGTATCGGACTGACCGGCGAGTCGCCGATACCAACCATCAGATCCCCGCCACCGTCGCTCCCTTTCGAGGAAGTGGATTCCGATGCCTTCACCACCAATGCCGCCATTATCATCACCACTGCTGTTACTACCACAGCTACCGCCGCTGCCACCGTTGCTGCCGGCTTGTCGCGGCTGGATTTTCGGCTGTTGCTGCTGAGGTCTCGTCCATTAGGATGAGCGTCAGCGAGGCAGTCCTCAGGGGAGGGATGTCCCCGGAAGCCGCCATGCGAATTCGATGAGCTGGTCATGGCCCTGGCTGGGGATAAGGTGCGTCTGGAGGGGGCACGTATGCCGCCTCCACCAAGGACCGCTGCCGCTGCTCACGCTGGCGCCACTGCTGCTTCCATCGCTGCGTATGCGGCAGCCTTCCCAGGCTTGCCGGCACCGAGCGCTGTTGCTGCCCCACCGATCGCAAAGCCACGCGAAAACCTGGTCGGCTCTTATTAAGAGCACTAACCCGGAGGAGACGGGCAAAGCAGTTGGTCGAGCGTGTGAAGAAGGACGTCGTCCCTAAGCTCGGAGTTCGCGTGCACGAGGTGCGCGAGCTGAAGAGTGGAGGAGCCATTATTCGCACGCCATCAGTTAGTGAGCTGCGAAAGGTAGTGGATAGCGCGAAGTTTCAAGAAGCAGGTTTGGAGGTAAGGAAGAGCCCAGAGACCAGACCTCAGAGCATGGTATATGACGTGGACACGTCCATCACGACCGAGGAGTTTATGGATGAGCTCTTCACGAAGAACCTTGAGGAACACATGACACGAGCGTAGTTCAAGATATCGGTTCAGCTGGACACTAAGCCCTGGTCGGTCACTGACGGCGCCACGATCAACGTGACGCTGAAGGTAGATACGAAGGCACAGGATATACTACGCGAATGCGTGTACATCAAGTGGTTCGTGATGCCGCTGTCGTTCGCTGGTCCGGACATACGCCTGGCACAGGTGTGTGGTCTTTGACCACAAGGTGTCCCAGTGTCGCCTTAAAGAGAACGTGTGCCACCGGTGCGGACAGGGCGGCCACAACGTTTCGCGGTGCCCCAACCCGGTGGACTGCCGAAACTGCCGCTTCAAGGGGTACCCGTCAGCACACCCATGCTGTCAGCGGCCTGCCCGATTTACGCTGCGGTATTGGCGAGGGTGAATGCCAGACATTAAAATGTTTAGCATCATCCAAACTAATTGTGGTCGAGGCCGAGCAGCACTGGTGGAACTCGGATCATGCGCAGCTCTGGCCACCTGTTTGCTCTGGTCCAGGAGCCGTTCGTCGATGGAGCAAAGCGGATTACTGGCCTTCCTTCGGGAATGCGAGTATTCTCGGACCGCCTCTTTCGTGATGAAAACCCGAAAGCTGCTATCATCGTCAACGAACCGGAAGCCATCTGCATGCCAATAGACTCCCCTTACCACTGAACATGGAGTATGCGTTAGAGTGCAAGGAAGATTTGGCTCAATCATCCTATGCTCCGTATACTGCCAATTCGGCACCGACTTGGCTCCGTACCTCCGGTACCTAGATGCGGTACTGCTGCTGGCCAGCCGCACTCCCTTCATCTTTGGGAGTCTTTGCTGTATCCCCATCATGGTTTAGCAAACTCTCCGAGCACGCTCGGGGACAAGCTAGCTATGCACGGGGTGAGCTGCTGTTTGAGTGGATTACCGAGAACCGAGCCGGCGTGCTCGACGAAGCCAGTCGGGTGTTTACGTTCGATAACCGTAGAGGCCACAGCGACATCGATGTAACAATTGCCAATGAAGCAGCGACTATGTGGGCCACATACGATTGGAAAGTAAAGAAATGGGATACTAGCGACCACAACATGATCCATGTTGAGGTGACGCCTAATCCGACCGACACAGTTGAGAGCATTGCTCCTGTGCCGTCCTGGAAGCTTTCCAATGCGCGCTGGCGATTGTTTGAGGAAGAGGTGGTAAAGGAGATATCCGATGCCGGAGGACATCGCCGTTGGACAACCAGGTTGCTGCACTGCGCTCTGTAGTACACAGTGTGTGCGACAGAGTGCTGGGTCGCAGCACGCCGAAAGCCGCGAGGAAGGTAGTGTGGTGGACTGCTGAACTACACTACAAACGCCGGGAGGTCAGGAGACTGAGGCGGCGGCTACAGGACGCTCGTCGGCACGAGACCGACGCAGCCGAGCAACTTGTGGTTGCGTTGAGGATCTCCTCGGCGCAATACAAGAAGCTCATCCTGAGGACGAAGGAGGACAACTGGCGACGCTTCGTGGGAGATAACAGAGATGATCCATGGGGCACGTCTACAGGATTTGCCGAGGCCGCAAACAGAGCACGGTGATTGGATGCCTTCAGACGGATGGTGGGCCGGTCGCAACATGGCGCGACTGTGCGAGTGTGCTCCTCCGCAACTTTTCCCTGTTGCGGAGTCGAATGCGCATATTGCCATCCCGTCCGAAGCTCCACCGACCCTCGTATCCAGCGAGGTTGATGCCTGCGTCGCTTGGTTGAAGAGCAGACGCTCTCCCGGCATGGACGGCATCACAGGTGCCATTTGCAAGGTATTTTGGCGTGCCATCCCTCTGCACATGACAGCGTTGTTTTCCCGCTGCCTGGAGACAGGATACTTCCCAAAGAATGGAAGCACCCTAGGGTGGTTCCACTCTTGAAGGGACCCGGTAAGGACAGGATGGATCCTGCTTCATACCGGGGTATCTGTCTGTTGCCAGTGCTGGGCAAAGTGCTGGAGGGAATCATGGTGAATCGTCTGAAGGACACCATACCGGATGGCTGCAGATGGCACTTTGGATTCCGCAAAGGACGTTGCGTGGACGTCGCTTGGAAGCCCGTTGTGAGCACTATCTCGGCCAGCCGGTCGAAATACGTGCTCGGAGTCTTCGTGGACTTCAAGGGAGCCTTCGATAACGTCGAGTGGGATGCTGCCCCAGGTCGCCTCCTAGAGCTGGGTTGCCGTGAAGCAAGCTCGTGGCGAAGCTTCTTCTCCGGCCGGAGCGCGAGCATCGTCAGCAGGCATGGAGCAGCCACTGTTCCGGTGACAAGAGGTTGCCCACAGGGGTCCATAAGTGGTCCATTCATATGGAACATCTTGATGGACGTGCTGCTCCAGCGCTTGGAGCCCCTTGGTGCGCTCAGCGCGTATGCAGACGACCTGCTCCTCCTCATCGAGGGAAACGCCCGTAAAGAGCTCGAGCGAAAAGGAGAGGATTTAATGTCCATCGTAGGCGCTTGGGGAGTTGAAGTCGGCGTTGCCGTTTCAACAAGCAAGACGGCGATCATGGTGCTCAAAGGCATACTTAGACGGCCGCCATTGGTACGGTTTGCAGGAGCCTGCCATATAAGCGCGAATTTCGGTACCTTGGCATCACGGTCGGTGAGCGGTTGAGTTTTCTCCCGCACATCATGGGCCTGCGTGATAAGCTGACTGGAGTTGTAGGGTCATTGTCGCGCGTACTGCGGGTCGACTGGGGTCTCAGTCCCCGCGCAAAGCGGACAATATACACCGGACTCATGGTGCCCTGTGCACTATTTGGTGCCTCGGTTTGGTCTGTCGTGACGACGACGCAGGTAGTTGCCAGGAGGCCCTTAACTGCGTGCCAAAGGAGAATCCTGATTGGATGCCTACCGGTATGCCGAACTGTGTCCACCGTGGCACTGCAAGTACTTGCCGGAGCCCCCGTTTGATCTGGTCGCCAGACGCCTGGCAATCAGATTCAAACTCAAGCGTGACTACCCGCTGGAGGAGATCGATTGGCTATACGGCGAAGATTTGGCAAATCTAAGCTGGATGGCGCGACTAGTCGAATGCCTGTTGTGCGAGTGGCAACGCAGATGGGATGATGGTGACTCCCGAGTCGGGTGACGCACCGTTTCATCCCGAACACAAAATTTCATTTACAGCAAGCCAAGGTTTGGCTTCACGCTGCGCGCCGGATTCCTGCTGACTGGCCATGGATCGCTAAACGCATATCTGAGGGAGAGAAGCCTGAGCGACACGCCTGCATGTTTATGCGGCACAGAGCGCGAGGATTGGCAACACGTGCTATGTGATTTCCCGCTTTATGCAGATTTGCGAGACCTCGATGGACTGGTAGTGCAGCACAGTGATGGCGGATGGACCGTATCAGAGGTGGTGACTTCGCAGGAGAGGATGCAGTTGCTGGATAGATACGCAGCCGAGGCGTTCTCCAGACGGCAAAAACTGCTGGACAGACGGCCTGAGAGCCCCGGACTTGGAGAGTCCCCACAAGGGTACCCTATCCGAGCCAGTCGGGGCTAAAAGGGGAGGGCCAACTGAGCCCTTAATGTCAGTACCACGGGTTGTTCAGCGGTCCAAGGCTGTTCATTGAGGTAGGCCCCTAGTGGGAGTATCGTGGTGGCTGTGGTAGCCCAAATGTTACGCGGGAAGAGCCGCTAGGCTCCACGTGGAGTTGCGATCTCAACCGGGTGCCGTGACCCATAGATCGGAAGAGGTGATAGATACACTTCGCTGCTCACCAAGGGGAAAGTATGCCCGACTAGTATACTTTCGAATTGGTACTGGGAGAAGTCGCTATGTGTTTGCTATAGCTTCCTATCCTAGGGCGTTAATTGGCGCATTGTACCAGATTAACCGTGTATGTGGTAACATCCCTTTCTGTGGAACCGCCACGTTAAATAAAGCTGAGTGATCAGATTTATCTGTCGCTTTAACAGTGACACAACACCTCCCTTCTCGTTATTAAATTGAAGAACATTGTTTTCTGTAATCTGTAATATGTAATCAGTATAAAGTAAAAACTTTATTTACAAAAGAATCAACATTTTGTTTTTGTACTTTTAGGAGAGCCAACCATCCGGACTACCAACGGCATGGGGGCGCGGCGATCCTCGTTAAATCGGTTACCTTAGATCAACTCTCCTTCATTCTTTCAGAAGACCACATTCAAGGCTCCATTGAGCCTTCTACAAGCAGAGGAAAGATTAAACGTTGCTTCAGTGTATTGCCCTCCTGCCGTCAGGTGGACAGATGCAAACATCATACCATTCCTCGCCCAGCTTGGCGTTAAACTTTTGAAGCAGGTGATTGGAATGCCAAACACAGATGGTGGGGCAACTACAGAATGTGTGCCAGAGGCGGATTCTCTGCTCCGTACAAACATCGATGTTGTAGCATCTGGCGAAGCCACCTGCAACCCCTATCGTACTAACGCCACCCCCAGCGCAATTGACTTCGGCATTTCAAAAGGCTTCAGACAGCGACAGGTCACCGTAAGAGTGTTGACTGAGCTGACATCGGACCATCTCCCGTTGCTCTTTATATTGAATGAAGAAGCTCAATTCTTCAAAGGAGTCCCCAAAATGCTGCCATCACACGCAAACGTTTAGATTTTTAAATCGTATATCGAATCGCACTCAACGTCCCCATCAATACCTGCAGTGATCTGGATGCGTACGGTGACTGCTTTACATCCACAATTGCTGAAACTGAGCAGCAAGCTATGCCACCTCAGCGACAATCTGGTCTCCCAGATAGCAGGAGGGCGCCCTTGCTAACTTCGGAAGCAAGGGCACTGCTGGACCAAAAAAGGCACCTCGAAGGCAGTATGTTGTGACAGGTGATCCTGCAACTAAGCAGCTTCTATCAAGCGTCACAAACAGACTGCGCAGGATGCTAGCAAAAGACACGTCAAAAGAATCTCGATTCACTGCTAGAGGGAGCTGGCCCGAAAATTTCAGCGATTTCTCAATATGGAAGCTCACGAAAGGAGTTAAAACCGCATTTCCAATCTCCCATACTGAGTCATAGTGGCCACTGGCTGAAGACTGATTGCGACAAAGTAAGTGCATTTGCTTAAGACTGATTGCGACAAAGCAAGTGCATTTGCTGAACACCTGTCCTCCACCTTCACGCCTTTTCAACTTCCAGACGCTCTCACCGTGAAGAGGTTGAAAACTTCTTAAGCTCTCCTATGCAACCAGCCCGCCTCATTGGACCCATAACGCCGCAAGAAGTCACGCTACACCTAAAGGCGCTCAAACTAAAAAAGACTCTGGACACGACGGAATCAAAAACCGAGCGGCAAAGTCTGTTCCACGCAAAGGAGTCCTAGCCCTGTTCTAAACTTTCAACGTCATGCTAAGTCTAAGACATTTTGCAAGGCAGTGGGAACGTGCGCGGATTGTCTTGATCCCCAAAGCAGGCAAGCCTCCAACGCAGGGCGACTCTTACCGGCCAATGAGTCTGCTAGCCGCCTTCTCCAAAACTTTGGAGCGGATTCTGTTAAGTCAGCTAGTGGAACTGCGTCAAGTAGCAGATTACAAACCACAACACCAATTTGATTTCAGGAAATCCCACGGCTATTTTGCTCAAAGCTATTTTAACGCCAACTTGGACCTATGCCTTCAAGTTTAGGGCACCGCTTCTAGGCACCAACTGAACAGACTGAAGGTAGTGCAAGCACTTGGTGCTCGGCGGGCATCCAGGCTTCCCTGGTACGTGACCAAGCGAGCAATTGAAAACTTAATCAACATAGCAGCCGATAATCCGACAGGCTCATGGCGCATCCAAACCCACTTGCTAGCAGTCTTGCCAACCCTCAACCTCTCCGAAGACTGAAAAGATTCCACCCAAGGGATCTCACTTCACGTGCCATCCAATAACCATGAAAGTTTTGTAAATAATTGTAAATAGCCAAGGCCCAATGTACCATATCTCTTTCTCCACCTTCTACGACCGGTTATGTTCAAATGGCATTGAACGATTCCGTCGTTTGAAAATCACACAAATCATTTTTCTACGATTAAGTAACGATGGAAGGTTTATTAAAAGCAATCTACGAGAGTAAGAAGGCAGTCTCACACCTTCATCCCAGTTGAGGCCACGCAGAGCAAAAAATATAAAGTTTTTCTGGACTGATTCAATTCTATACGGTCTTGGTGTACTTTGTACTGAGGGCACAGCATGAAGGTGGTGCAGATTAATCTGCATCACTCAAGAGTCCCATCGGCGGACCTGCTGCGGTTTATGGACGAGAATGCCGTAGACGTGGCCCTCATCCAAGAGCCCTGGGCCGTAAAGGGAGGGGTTCGGGGACTGAACGGTCGCGGATACCGCCTTCTCATGCCACATCCCATGGGTAAGCCAAGAATCTGTATCGTAAAATCTGTATCGTTAAAGAGCGAGCTGAATGTTCTGTGTTCTTGCAGGTACAGCACTCCGGACCTAACGGTGGCACTATGTGAGAGGAAGGACGGGAAAAACCTATACCTGGCCACAGCATACCTGTCGTATGAGGAAGAAGACTAATCCCTAATCCACTAAGGGCGGAAAGAGGGTCTCGACATTGTCCTAGGCTGCGACGCGAATGCCCATCACTCCCTCTGGGGAAGCACGGGCACAAATTCTAGAAGAGAGTCGCTGCTCGAGTACATTCTGTCCACAAATCTAGTTGTGTGCAACCGGGGAGACCACCCCACCTTTTGCAACAAGAACCGTACAGAGGTTATCGATATAACACTTGCCTCGGACAGTGACTCCCTCACCACTGATGACTGGCATGTGTCCAGTGAGTGTTCCTTCTCGGATCACTACAGGATTGTGTTCAGCCTCAAATGGAGCAGAGAGGGCCCAAGGCCTACCGCGATCCCAAGCGGACAGACTGGAACCGTTTCTCTGCAACCGTAAAGAAGGTACTGCCCTTCTCGCCGGAAGGGAACATCCTTCAAACGGTAGCACTAGAGGAAGCGGCTCAGAACGTTACTCACGCTATGCAGGGCCTTTCTCGAATCCTGCCCGATTAGCCGACCCCCAAAGTCCAATCGCAATCTGTGGTGGACGCGGTAGCTGAGCGAAGTCAGGGAGGGAGTCTAGAAGGCTTTTAAAAGGGCAAAAGTTACAAACACACAGGAAAGCTGGGACGAATATCGCCGCAGCTTCAACCTACAAGAACACCTGTAGGAAGGCAAAAAGGGAGTCATGGACTGCCTTCTGTGGTGCCATAGATGGTACTAACAAAGGCGCCCACCACACCTCGCCTGCTCCGCAACCAGGACGGTACTTTCGCAGAAAGCAGCCAAGAATCCCTAGAGCTCCTCATGAGCACCCACTAACCGGGTTGCTCAGATGTTACCGGTTACGAGTCCAACGACACTGAGCGATATCAGGGAGAGGAATCTGAGGATCCCATACCAGACAAGATCATCTGGCCCATTAAATCCTTCGGTCCCCACAAGTCACCGGGGCCGGATGATATACGACCAGACATGCTGCAAGCAGCTTTCCTGCCCCCGCTACCATGGCTGAAGAAGATATCTCCGAATTGGGTACGTCCCCAAGCATGGAGGGAGGTGAGAGTGGTCTTCATCCCCAAGGCCGGGAAGATAAACCACATCTCCCCAAAGGACTACAGACCCATCAGTCTAGGCTTCTGGACCACTAATTAGTGGTGGATATTATATGGTTGAGCGAATTATAATCCGAGCATAAGACCCGAAAAGGTTGATGCAAGGAATAATTCGATCTACACAGCGGAAGTTACAAAGGAATAAAATTTCTAGAGTATCTAATAGGAATCGGGAATCGTGAAGAATCGGCTTAACAAGTCAGGGATGTCGATGTCACCCCTGATCAAGTTGTGCATAAAAATTACACCCAGCATTTTTCTACGATTAAGTAAGGATGGAAGGTTTATTAAAAGCAATCTACGAGAGTAAGAAGGCTGTCTCACACCTTCATCCCAGTTGAAGCCACGCAGAGCAAACAGTTTTTCTGGACTGACTCTATACGATCTTGGTCGGACGAACAAGCGAAATATAGAGAGGGTCTTCGTTATATAGGGTCGTCAAATTCCTTTGACCACCTCTTTATAAACCCAATCACTCCAATGGCTTTTATTTACCATGGTAAAAATCTGTTCAGAAAACTTTAACTTGAGGTCTAGTTTAACACCAAGATCATCAACCAATTTAATGTCCCGCAAGGAAACCACCGCAGAGAATGTAAGGAGCCAAAACGGGGCTGGAGTGATGAAATTTCATTACTTTGCATATCGAGGCGTCAAGGTGTAAAATATTTGCACAACACTATGAAATGTCGCTATACTGAACACAGAGTTAAGCATCATCCGAATACAAGAGTAGTCCAGAGATTGTTAATACCGAAGGAAGGCCATTAATAAGGAAAGTGCAAAGTAGGGGCCTAGATGGTAATCCAAAAGTAACCTGATCAGGTGAAGAAAAGGATTTTTCGAAGAGGACTCTTTGAGACCTAGAGCATAGGTAGCTGGAAAGATGGGGTCGACACCCTAAAATGTCAAGTTTTTGTGCTAGAAGGGAATGGTTTACAAAGTCGAATGCTTTACTGAAATCAGTAAAAATAACATCCATCTGCATGTTACCTTGGAAGCCTTTAATGATAAAAAGAGGTAAACTATAATACATTTTAGGTGTTGATCCTTGCCTTTTAAATACGTACTGAGCCTGCAAGTGCAGGGTTAAAAATTTCTCACACACAGGTGGTTCCACACAGAGTGTTGGCACAGTACCTGTGTACACAGCCGGGGACTCCGTCAGGACCTGGTGAAAATAACGGCTTAACTAATCGAATATCATGAAGCAGTGAGCTTTCATTTAACACGGGGCTAAAAATGCCGTTCGAACTCGGTAAACTGTATGGATACGTGTGACCAGAGTAGCTTTCATGGGAATAAGTTGTTTGGAAAAATTGCGCAAAAAGATCAGCAATGGCCTGATCATTGTTTGCCGACGAATTTAGAAATAATAGCGAGGAGGGATATGCGGACGTTTTACGCTTACTGTAAACGAAGCTGTAAAATTCTTTAGGGTCCTGAGAAAAGCGTAGATGTAGGTAATTTTTTAGCATTGAGCTTTCACAATGTTAAAGTTTAAACGAGCTATTACATAGCGAGAGAGAGGCAAGAAGGAGAGCCAACTTCTTGCAATTTTTTTTTTAGTCTTGATTTTATGGTTTTGAGACTGGATAGCACTTTGGTAAACCAAGAGGACATCCCAAATCTAATCGGACAAAGAAATGCGACACAAGAATCAAAAAGTGTGTCAAGAACATTGCAAACGAGAAGGGACTTGTTGTGTTGCTGTTAACGCGAGACTACTTTTATACCCGTACTCAGTCGTTACACATGTGATTTATGACAAATTTTAAAATATTTTATCATTTTTTTACATTATTCATTTTTTCATGCATCTGTCATCTACATTTACACATTCTCACAACAACACAGCGGTGGGCGGCTATCTGCTGAAGATTTATTTCATCATTGTGGCTACAATAATGATCCGATCTGATCCAAATTCAAGAATTCAAATTCATGGAGGATATGGTCATTCTCTACGATACTGAATTTTTCGTTTTTTTCTATCTTCAAAATTGTGAACTTTCGTTTTTTGGAGGGACGTAAGGGGTCGTGGCGAAATTTTGAAATACACTTGTCTTGATTTGGTTGTTCTCGCTCTTATAGGTTCTGAGAACCAGGCGACACAAAATACGAATAGCCAAATCGACTCGTTTTTGTGTGAGAGAGAGCGAAAAGGAACGATGCCTTTCGAAATGATTTTTATACCAGTACTCGAACAGTAAAAGGATATATTGGACGGACAGACATGGCTACATCGACATGGCTGATCAAGATTATTTATACTTTATGGGGTCGGAAACGATCCTTCTCTATGTTACACACATCCACTTTTACCACAAATACAATATACCCTTTTACTTTTCGAGAACGGGTATAAAAATGCTTGTGCCTTTCATAATGTTAGTCCACAAGTACAGAGCGGACCAGGTCTTGTCCAACCTGGAAAATGATATGTTCAGAAGCTATATTCCTGTCATAAAAGAAAATAAACTTCTCCTCCTTTAAGCCATCGGCTTTTATTTTGCGTTGGATAAGGCCAGGGCCAAGCCGTGAGAAAAAAAATTTGCCGTTTTGTTGGGACTCCCATCGGGGTTTTGGCACCACAGGTTCTTCGATACCTGTGTCGGCAATATCCTGTGGTCCGGGACGTTCATCAACTGGTGGCTTCCAAATCGGTGGGATAGTTACGGAGTTGGGTGCGGGCTCTACGGACACGGACGCTACAGTCGTTTCGGCTCCTGAATCCGCATCAGAGATCCCTGCACAATTTGCATGCACAACGCTGTAACAAAGCCATCAAGGGATGATCGTGAGGTATCTGCTTCTTGCAGGTTTTTTTGGAGCAGACAACAGCAAAATCAATAATAATTTAGTCTTTACATTTTTTTAGAGAAAAAAAAAGATCAAAACAGTTAGCAATCATGCTTAAAGCTAAGATTAGAGCGAAATCGGAAAAATTAGAGGAGACTAGACTGCAGCAACAGGTTTGAGCGAGACAAAAAGTTTCGAGAGCAAGAGAGAAAGAACAGTTATTTATGTTTGGGTTATATAGAGAGTGTAATCGATGGCGCCAATAGCTAAAAAATACATCAACAGAATAACACAATAAATGCAAGGCTTACTTACGAAAAACAACAACACAAATACACAACGAGAAAGGACGTGTTGTGTCGCTGTTAACGCGACACTAATTTTATACCCGTACTCAGTCAGTACAATGAGCAATGAGCGACAAACAAGACGGACGGACAGACAGACAGACGGACGGACATACAATATACCCTATTACTTTTCGAGTACGGGTATAACCTACGGGTACGGGTATACCCTATTACTTTTCGAGTACGGGTATAACTAACCGACGAATGAATTAAATTAACTGTGTTTTACAAAGTTATTGGGCATGCACGCACGGTTAAGGATAGCAAATTGAGTAAGAGAATAATTAAGTAAATTAATTAGGAAAAACCTGCTGTTTGTAAAATTAAAAGGATAAATGCAAAGGGCAAAAGAACACGTCAGGTCACTACGACAGAGAACGAACGAATGAAAATTCTTCTTCTTTTTTTTTTACTATATAAAATAAGTCGGGTTTTCTTTTGACGCAATAACTCCAGAACGCACGAACCGATTTCCACGGTTTTGCATTCGTTGGAAAGGTCTCAGGCTGAGGTTTATAGCAAAAGAAAATTCACGAAAAATTTCAACAGAAAAGCGGGAAAATGTATTTGTATTATCTACTATATACTACATACAGCGCCATCTCTGATACATAGCATGTACTACAAACCAATATTTTAAGTAGGCCCCGGTGCGTGATACATTGTTTGACAGCTACTCATTGTTCTCTGCTCAGTTAATTTCATGTGACAAACCGGTATTGTGTTCACTGTGAAAACGAAATTAAAACGAGAGAGAACGTACGGAGTCGCTTCGAACGCGACTCTACTTTTATACCCGTACTCAGTGATTTATGTGGAATTTTAAAATGTTTTATCAGTTTTTACATTTTACATTTTTTGCTACATCTGTCATCGACATCTACATCTACATCAGTTCCCACAACAACACACGTACACTGCACGAGGCAGCATGTTTGAGCGTGAGTGTGTGTGTGAGAGAATCTGCAGCCACAATCAACCCCAATAAATGACTTATGTTGCAGGAGTGGGGGGAATTGCTTCTGAAAATTCATTTGATCATTGTGGCTACAATAATGATCCGATCTGAACCAAACTCAGGAATCTGGTAGATATGGTCATTCTCTACAAAACTGCATTTTTATTTTTTTCTATCTTCAAAATTGTGGATTTTCGTCTTTTGGGGGCGGAAGGGGCGTGGCGAAATTTTGAAATACACTTGTTCAGGTTTGGTATCACAGGAGTCTTGGCCAAAAGTTTGGTTGCTCTAGCTCTTATAGTCTCTGAGATCCAGGCGTTCATATTTACGAAAAACCAAATCGACTCGATTTTGTGTGAGTGCGAAAGGATGGAGCGAAGTTTTTGCGTATATTTGCCTCTATTGTGGCTATATTAATGATCCGATCCGATTCAGATTCGGGCCCCTGATAGATATGGGCTGTCTCTATGATTCTGCATTTTTAGTTTTGTGTTATTTTCAAAATTGTGGCCGCCACAGATGTGCGCCTTTTGTGGGGGCGGAAGTGGGCGGGGCGAAATTTTGAAACTTTTTTTTCTAGGAGTGAGAGTACACATCAGTCTGGAAAAAAAAAATTTGGTTGCTCTATCTCTTTTAGCCTTCGAGCAATGGGCGACAAACAAGACGGACGGACGGACAGACGGACAGACGGACAGACGGACGGACAGACAGGGCTATATCGACTCGGCTATTGATGCTGATCAAGAATATATATACTTTATATGGTCGGAAATTACTCCTTCTCTATGTTACACACATCCACTTTTAGCACAAATACAATATACCCTTTTACTCTTCGAGTACGGGTATAAAAAAAAGATATTCGTTTCCTCACATTTCAATTGAAAACCATCAAATCAATCACGTGTATTGTGAACATTTTTTATTCAATTTCAACAGCAGGCATTTGTCTTTAAGGTGGTAAGTTGAAATGTGTAAATTATGTGGATCGTGCAGTTGAGGTTAAATTCACCACTCTGTCCACAGTCCAAAATGCCTAAGGACGACGTGCGAACATCGGCCGCCGCACAAGACATGCAAGCCAGCAAGTGTATTCACAGAACTTATGCGAAGAAAGACAAAAATACAATAAGAGAAAATTCCCGATTTGGACAGCGCGTGAGGACACGAAGATCATTGGCATCATACAAACGCTTGGCATTCCAATATGATCCCACTGCGAACTACAGTGATGATGAAAATTTAGATATTGGACCAATGACGACTATATGCCGATATTGCAATGCGTTAAAGTTCAAAAAGAGAAACGGCTGGATTGTGCTGCGCAAGTGGAAAAGTCAAACTGGATCCATTACTTACACCACCACAGCCACTGAAACCATTGTTCGATGGAAGTGATCCCGATCCCAGCCATTTTCTTCAACACATCCTTGAATACAATAACTGCTTTCGCATGACTTCCTTTGGAGCTAATATCATTCGAGAAGGCGGCTTCATGCCGACTTGCAAGGTAAAAGATACAACACACATAACCAATCACTCACACCAAGAATGAATTGCAACACGTAACAACTACATATACACCGCACACTACACCATAACACGATCAGAAGTTACACCGTATTCTTCAACAAATGATTGTTTGCAATTACAGATACAAGGACAAATATATCATTTGCATGGTTCAATGGTGCCAACACCAGATGAACCGCATCAATTTCTGCAAATATATTTCATTTCGTCGATGGTGGATCAGCTGAATGTGCGGTGCAATATACAGGGAACACAACAGTTAAAGAGACGAATTATTGAACAGTTGCAAGCATTTTTTCACAATAATAATGCTGTGAATAATAATACTGGTGGTCTATTCTTCTTGGACGCACCTGGAGGAACATGGAAAACATTTGTTATTTCATTGATTTTGGCCACTATTCGATCAAGATGTGACATCGCTTTGGCGTTATCATCATCTGGAATTGCGGCGACTCTTCTAGATGGCGGTCGTACTGCACATTCTGCGCTTAAGTTGCCACTCAATTTAAACAAAATTGATACTCCAACATGCAATATTTCCCGATCCAGTGCAATGGGAAAATTGTTGATGCAATGCAAGCTCATTGTTTGGGATGAGTGCGCAATGGCACATAAGAAATCACTTGAAGCACTTAACTTCACACTGAAGGATCTTCGGCGAAATAACAACATCTTTGGCAGCTTGATGAAATTATTGGCAGGCGATTTCAGGCAGACGTTGCCAGTAATTCCCCGTGAAACGCCTGCCGATGAATTGAATGCTTGCCTGAAGGCATCACCTTTATGGAATAACGTAAAAACATTATCGCTAACCACTAATATGAGAGTTCAACTTCAAAATGATCAAAGGGCTGCACAATTTTCCAAAAAATTGTTAGCTGTTGGAAATGGAAAAGTCCCAGTTGATGCGACATCTGGATTAATTACTCTTACCAACGACTTTTGCCGATTTGTAGACTCTCAATTAGCTCTTATTGCAAATGTTTTCCCAAACATTAGTGAGAATGATCAGAATTATGCTTGGTTAAGTCAACGAGCAATTCTTGCCGCAAAGAAGAATGATGTACACGCACTGAATTTCACAATTCAATCAAAAATGGCTGGCGATTTGATAACATACAAATCTGTTGATTCCATTACAAAACCCGATGATGTAGTAAATTATCCAACGGAGTTTTTGAACTCTCTGGAGTTACCAGGATTTCCACCACATAACTTGCAAACACAAAGTTGGTATAGTTATTATGATATTGCGTAATTTTAATCCACCGCGACTTTGCAGCGGTACTCAACTTTCGGTAAAAAGACTTATGCCGAATTTGATTGAGGCAACCATTATTAACGGAAAGTACGCAGGTGAAAATGTATGTATTCCTCGAATACCAATGATTCCGACTAATCTTCCGTTTGACTTCAAATGATTTCAATTTCCAGTTCGCCTTGCGTTCGCAATGACAAGTCGCAAGGCAAATCGCTTAGTGTTTACGGTATAAATTTAGAAAATCATTGTTTTTCACATGGGCAGTTATACGTTGCGTGTTCACGAGTTGGGAAACCATCCGCTTTGTTTGTGTTAACGTCAGACCAAAAAAACAAAAATGTGGTTTACCAAAGTGCACTTGAATGAAACTGATAATTTGCGAACAAGTATAACGCTTCGATTAAGTATTAACTTTGGATTCACTTTCATTTTACTTAGAGAAGTTCAACTAAATAACACTTCATTTTTGTAATCGAAATGAATTCATTTCTATTGTGAAATGAAATAAAATTTTTCCTTTTCAAATATAAAACAAACAAAAAATTATTCTTCATCTTTTAATCACCAAACGAAATGTTACATAAAACGAAGCCATGTGGTGGTGAAACGGAGTTCGCCGGGTTTGCTAGTATTTTATAAGTTTTTACATTTTATATAATACATCCGTCTACATCACTTCTCACTACAACTCGCCTTTTCAAGACGTTCTCCGCTTACACTGCAAAAAGCAGATAAGTATAAGCAATGTTTCAGCTAAAAGGTTAGCAGCTGAAAGTTATTTTCATCATTGTGGCTATATTATAGATAGATATAGTCATTCTCTAAGATACTGCGTTTTTTACTATCTTCAAAATTGTTATATATGAGCAACATAAGTATTATTTCATATTCCATTGAAATGTATTTACATACACACTAACACAACCTCACCCGCTCTCAGAGAGCGCTTGAGAGAGTAATAAAGGCAGTTCAATTCTAGTTCTCACCATGAACACTACGTTTTCTGCATACCGAAACACAAAATTTTGTCGACGATGATAAAAAAAAGAAGACCGCAAAATTATCATTTTCTGTATTTTGTGTCGATAATCTAATCTTCTTGATTAGAGATCGAACGAATAAAAACAACAATGGATAGAAATTCCACAGACATAAGTGCATTGTTGGCTTAACAGCAACAATACGCAGAAAAGTTAATGCAACAGCAACAACAATGGATGCCATTCTCGCACAAAACAATGGTGTTAATAGAATTAACAGCTTGTCCGCCGTTCCCAAAATTTAATAAGGATCAACAAAATTGGAAGACGTATTTACAACAAATTTCGCAGCATTCCGCAGCGTATTCCGTTAACTCCGTTAACGTTAACGTCACATTGTTGCTGCTCGATATGAATTTTTTAAACACTATCAAATCTTGATCTGGTTGTGGAAACACGCACACTCGTGAAAATTGTAAATTTCGCGAGGCTACTTTATAAATAAATGTGGAAGAAAGGGACACATATGTAGCTATCGTTTGCATGTCAAAGCAGTGCACCAAAAATACCAAAGCAAAAGCAAAACATGCATAATCAGTTCAAACAATTCACATTGTGTCAAGCCTGGTGCAGTTGGATGGAAATACAAATTTAATCGACCTGCAAATCTTCAACGAAATCATTTCTTTCCAAATGGGTTCTGACGCAACTGTGTCTGTTATGAATTTGAAAACATACAAAAAACTCAAAAGTCCAAAGCTGCAGAATTGTGACCGTATTTTGCATGCGTTTGGCCAACAAAAAATCCCCGTTCTGGGTGAATTGCACACTGTGGCAAAAGTATGGCAATAAATTGGCAAATATTGTCATAATCGTGACAAATGTAGAAAACTCAAACAATCTGTTCGGAATGGATTTGTTTTTAGACATTCAATTTCGAAATTCAACAAATTTTAAATGTGAGTCTAGCGCAGGGTTCTCAAATGACTGATATTTGTAACAAGTACAAAAGATGTATTTGAACCGGCTATCGGTACAATAAAAACTTTAAGGCAAGCATCTGCTTAAAGCAATAGCGAGCGCTCCAGCTATATTCCAGCGTTATCTTGAACAACTTCTGAGTGGAATAGATGGTTGTGGAAATTACTTAGACGAAATAATTATCTCAGCTCCAACAGTTGAGCAGGACCTTGCCTGCCTCGAACAAGTTTTACGCAAACCTCCTGAAACCCCCATTAGTCTACAGCAGCTGGATGCTTTCATGGGAAAAAATCAAACTACTACTGCAATTTCATCCCCAATTTTTTTCTCAGCTAGCGTCTCCGCTCAACAGCTTCGATGGAAGAACGTAGTCTTCAAATTCGGTCCGAGTCAGCAGCAGACTTTTACAGCTTTAAAAGCACACATTCTCAACGCTACAGAACTAGCACATTTTAACGAGCATCTACCGCTTGTTCTAGGCCCCGATGCATCTTCATATTGCATTGGTGCGGTCTTGTCACACACTCAAGCAGAAGGTAAGGAAAGGCCAATTGCATTTGCATCTAAAACCTTAGATATCCACCAGGTTTGATACAGCCAAATAGGAAAGGAAGCACTTTCGATTGTATTTGGGGTAAAGAAATTTCATCAGTACCTTTACGGCAGAAAGTTTATTCTCATTACTGATCACAAGCCATTGGTCACGATATTCAACCCAAGCAAGCATGTGCCTACGATGACTTCGAACAGGCTTCAACTTTTGGGCTATAATCTTGTTGGCATACAACTTTGAAATAAGGTATCGCAACACCACAGCTCATTGAAACCCAGAAGCACTCTTACGTCTTCCCTTCCTTCCTATCAGCTCGGATGAAAAGTTTGACACAGAAGAGGCATGCAACAATGTCGTCGAGATGTCATGTCTAATAAATGCCGACATAATCTCGCAACATCTTCAAAACGACCGTACTCTAAAGAAGGTCTATCAATTCGGACCTACTGGTTGGCCAAAACAACAGCAGGATCTCGACATATTGCCGTATTATATTCGTAGATTTGCCCTGACGATGAACAACAAGCTACTATGTTCCATTCTGACGTAAATAGAAGGCGGCTTCGAGAAGGCGGCTTCATGCCGACTTGCAAGGTAAAAGATACAACACACATAACCAATCACTCACACCAACAATGAATTGCAACACGTAACAACTACATATACACCGCACACTACACCATCATTCTTCAACAAATGATTGTTTGCAATTACAGATACAAGGACAAATATATCATTTGCATGGTTCAATGGTGCCAACACCAGATGAACCGCATCAATTTCTGCAAATATATTTCATTTCGTCGATGGTGGATCAGCTGAATGTGCGGTGCAATATACAGGGAACACAACAGTTAAAGAGACGAATTATTGAACAGTTATAAGCATTTTTTCACGATAATAATGCTGTGAATAATAATACTGGTGGTCTATTCTTCTTGGACGCACCTGGAGGAACATGGAAAACATTTGTTATTTCGTTGATTTTGGCCACTATTCGATCAAGATGTGACATCGCTTTGGCGTTATCATCATCTGGAATTGCGGCGACTCTTCTAGATGGCGGTCGTACTGCACATTCTGCGCTTAAGTTGCCACTCAATTTAAACAAAATTGATACTCCAACATGCAATATTTCCCGATCCAGTGCAATGGGAAAATTGTTGATGCAATGCAAGCTCATTGTTTGGGATGAGTGCGCAATGGCACATAAGAAATCACTTGAAGCACTTAACTTCACACTGAAGGATCTTCGGCGAAATAACAACATCTTTGGCAGCTTGATGAAATTATTGGCAGGCGATTTCAGGCAGACGTTGCCAGTAATTCCCCGTGAAACGCCTGCAGATGAATTGAATGCTTGCCTGAAGGCATCACCTTTATGGAATAACGTAAAAAACATTATCGCTAACCACTAATATGAGAGTTCAACTTCAAAATGATCAAAGGGCTGCACAATTTTCCAAAAAATTGTTAGCTGTTGGAAATGGAAAAGTCCCAGTTGATGCGACATCTGGATTAATTACTCTTACCAACGACTTTTGCCGATTTGTAGACTCTCAATTAGCTCTTATTGCAAATGTTTTCCCAAACATTAGTGAGAATGATCAGAATTATGCTTGGTTAAGTCAACGAGCAATTCTTGCCGCAAAGAAGAATGATGTACACGCACTGAATTTCACAATTCAATCAAAATGGCTGGCGATTTGATAACATACAAATCTGTTGATTCCATTACAAAACCCGATGATGTAGTAAATTATCCAACGGAGTTTTTGAACTCTCTGGAGTTACCAGGATTTCCACCACATAACTTGCAACACAAAGTTGGTATAGTTATTATGATATTGCGTAATTTTAATCCACCGCGACTTTGCAGCGGTACTCAACTTTCGGTAAAAAGACTTATGCCGAATTTGATTGAGGCAACCATTATTAACGGAAAGTACGCAGGTGAAAATGTATGTATTCCTCGAATACCAATGATTCCGACTAATCTTCCGTTTGACTTCAAATGATTTCAATTTCCAGTTCGCCTTGCGTTCGCAATGACAAGTCGCAAGGCAAATCGCTTAGTGTTTACGGTATAAATTTAGAAAAATCATTGTTTTTCACATGGGCAGTTATACGTTGCCGTGTTCACGAGTTGGGAAACCATCCGCTTTGTTTGTGTTAACGTCAGACCAAAAAAAACAAAAAATGTGGTTTACCAAAGTGCACTTGAATGAAACTGATAATTTGCGAACACGTATAACGCTTCGATTAAGTATTAACTTTGGATTCACTTTCATTTACTTAGAGAAGTTCAACTAAATAACACTTCATTTTTGTAATCGAAATGAATTCATTTCTATTGTGAAATGAAATAAAATTTTCCTTTTCAAATATAAAACAAACAAAAAAATTATTCTTCATCTTTTTAATCACCAAACGAAATGTTACATAAAACGAAGCCATGTGGTGGTGAAACGGAGTTCGCCGGGTTTGCTAGTATTTTATAAGTTTTACATTTTATATAATACATCCGTCTACATCACTTCTCACTACAACTCGCCTTTTCAAGACGTTCTCCGCTTACACTGCAAAAAGCAGATAAGTGTAAGCAATGTTTCAGCTAAAAGGTTAGCAGCTGAAAGTTATATTTTCATCATTGTGGCTATATTATAGATAGATATAGTCATTCTCTAAGATACTGCGTTTTTACTATCTTCAAAATTGTTATATATGAGCAACATAAGTATTATTTCATATTCCATTGAAATGTATTTACATACACACTAACACAACCTCACCCGCTCTCAGAGAGCGCTTGAGAGAGTAATAAAGGCAGTTCAATTCTAGTTCTCACCATGAACACTACGTTTTCTGCATACCGAAACACAAAAATTTTGTCGACGATGATAAAAAAAAAAAGAAGACCGCAAAATTATCATTTTCTGTATTTTGTGTCGATAATCTAATCTTCTTGATTAGAGATCGAACGAATAAAAACAACAATGGATAGAAATTCCACAGACATAAGTGCATTGTTGGCTCAACAGCAACAATACGCAGAAAAGTTAATGCAACAGCAACAACAATGGATGCCATTCTCGCACAAAACAATGGTGTTAATAGAATTAACAGCTTGTCCGCCGTTCCCAAAATTTAATAAGGATCAACAAAATTGGAAGACGTATTTACAACAAATTTCGCAGCATTCCGCAGCGTATTCCGTTAACTCCGTTAACGTTAACGTCACATTGTTGCTGCTCGATATGAATTTTTAAACACTATCAAATCTTGGTTGTGGAAACACGCACACTCGTGAAAATTGTAAATTTCGCGAGGCTACTTGCCATAAATGTGGAAGAAAGGGACACATATGTAGCTATCGTTTGCATGTCAAAGCTGTGCAAAATAAGATATGAAAAAAAACCTGGAAAGAGAACGATCACCAAAAATACCAAAACAAAGCAAAACATGCATAATCAGTTCAAACAATTCACATTGTGTCAAGCCTGGTGCAGTTGGATGGAAATACAAATTTAATCGACCTGCAAATCTTCAACGAAATCATTTCTTTCCAAATGGGTTCTGACGCAACTGTGTCTGTTATGAATTTGAAAACATACAAAAAACTCAAAAGTCCAAAGCTGCAGAATTGTGACCGTATTTTGCATGCGTTTGGCCAACAAAAAATCCCCGTTCTGGGTGAATTGCACACTGTGGCAAAGTATGGCAATAAATTGGCAAATATTGTCATAATCGTGACAAATGTAGAAAACTCAAACAATCTGTTCGGAATGGATTTGTTTTAGACATTCAATTTCGAAATTCAACAAATTTTAAATGTGAGTCTAGCGCAGGGTTCTCAAATGACTGATATTTGTAACAAGTACAAAGATGTATTTGAACCGGCTATCGGTACAATAAAAAAAGGCTTTAAGGCAAGCATCTGCTTAAAAGCAAATTTTCGTGCCGAAATTCTACGAAAGCAGACCAATCCCATTTGCTCATATGGAATACCATATGGAATAGCGAGCGCTCCAGCTATATTCCAGCGTTATCTTGAACAACTTCTGAGTGGAATAGATGGTTGTGGAAATTACTTAGACGAAATAATTATCTCAGCTCCAACAGTTGAGCAGGAGGCCTTGCCTGCCTCGAACAAGTTTTACGCAAACCTCCTGAAACCCCCCATTAGTCTACAGCAGCTGGATGCTTTCATGGGAAAAGTTAACTACTACTGCAATTTCATCCCCAATTTTTCTCAGCTAGCGTCTCCGCTCAATCAGCTTCGAAGGGAAGAACGTAGTCTTCAAATTCGGTCCGAGTCAGCAGCAGGCTTTTACAGCTTTAAAAGCACACATTCTCAACGCTACAGAACTAGCACATTTTTTAACGAGCATCTACCGCTTGTTCTAGGCCCCGATGCATCTTCATATTGCATTGGTGCGGTCTTGTCACACACTCAAGCAGAAGGTAAGGAAATGCCAATTGCATTTGCATCTAAAACCTTAGATATCCACCAGGTTTGATACAGCCAAATAGGAAAGGAAGCACTTTCGATTGTATTTGGGGTAAAGAAATTTCATCAGTACCTTTACGGCAGAAAGTTTATTCTCATTACTGATCACAAGCCATTGGTCACGATATTCAACCCAAGCAAGCATGTGCCTACGATGACTTCGAACAGGCTTCAACTTTGGGCTATAATCTTGATGGCATACAACTTTGAAATAAGGTATCGCAACACCACAGCTCATTGAAACCCAGAAGCACTCTTACGTCTTCCTTCCTTCCTATCAGCTCGGATGAAAAGTTTGACACAGAAGAGGCATGCAACAATGTCGTCGAGATGTCATGTCCAATAAATGCCGACATAATCTCGCAACATCTTCAAAACGACCGTACTCTAAAGAAGGTCTATCAATTCGGACCTACTGGTTGGCCAAAAACAACAGCAGGATCTCGACATATTGCCGTATTATATTCGTAGATTTGCCCTGACGATGAACAACAAGCTACTATGTCTCCATTCTGACGTAAATAGAAGGCGGCTTCGAGAAGGCGGCTTCATGCCGACTTGCAAGGTAAAAAGATACAACACACATAACCAATCACTCACACCAACAATGAATTGCAACACGTAACAACTACATATACACCGCACACTACACCATCATTCTTCAACAAATGATTGTTTGCAATTACAGATACAAGGACAAATATATCATTTGCATGGTTCAATGGTGCCAACACCAGATGAACCGCATCAATTTCTGCAAATATATTTCATTTCGTCGATGGTGGATCAGCTGAATGTGCGGTGCAATATACAGGAACACAACAGTTAAAGAGACGAATTATTGAACAGTTATAAGCATTTTTTCACGATAATAATGCTGTGAATAATAATACTGGTGGTCTATTCTTCTTGGACGCACCTGGAGGAACATGGAAAACATTTGTTATTTCATTGATTTTGGCCACTATTCGATCAAGATGTGACATCGCTTTGGCGTTATCATCATCTGGAATTGCGGCGACTCTTCTAGATGGCGGTCGTACTGCACATTCTGCGCTTAAGTTGCCACTCAATTTAAAAAAATTGATACTCCAACATGCAATATTTCCCGATCTAGTGCAATGGGAAAATTGTTGATGCAATGCAAGCTCATTGTTTGGGATGAGTGCGCAATGGCACATAAGAAATCACTTGAAGCACTTAACTTTACACTGAAGGATCTTCGGCGAAATAACAACATCTTTGGCAGCTTGATGAAATTATTGGCAGGCGATTTCAGGCAGACGTTGCCAGTAATTCCCCGTGAAACGCCTGCAGATGAATTGAATGCTTGCCTGAAGGCATCACCTTTATGGAATAACGTAAAACATTATCGCTAACCACTAATATGAGAGTTCAACTTCAAAATGATCAAAGGGCTGCACAATTTTCCAAAAAATTGTTAGCTGTTGGAAATGGAAAAGTCCCAGTTGATGCGACATCTGGATTAATTACTCTTACCAACGACTTTTGCCGATTTGTAGACTCTCAATTAGCTCTTATTGCAAATGTTTTCCCAAACATTAGTGAGAATGATCAGAATTATGCTTGGTTAAGTCAACGAGCAATTCTTGCCGCAAAGAAGAATGATGTACACGCACTGAATTTCACAATTCAATCAAAATGGCTGGCGATTTGATAACATACAAATCTGTTGATTCCATTACAAAACCCGATGATGTAGTAAATTATCCAACGGAGTTTTTGAACTCTCTGGAGTTACCAGGATTTCCACCACATAACTTGCAACACAAAGTTGGTATAGTTATTATGATATTGCGTAATTTTAATCCACCGCGACTTTGCAGCGGTACTCAACTTTCGGTAAAAAGACTTATGCCGAATTTGATTGAGGCAACCATTATTAACGGAAAGTACGCAGGTGAAAATGTATGTATTCCTCGAATACCAATGATTCCGACTAATCTTCCGTTTGACTTCAAATGATTTCAATTTCCAGTTCGCCTTGCATTCGCAATGACAAGTCGCAAGGCAAATCGCTTAGTGTTTACGGTATAAATGTAGAAAATCATTGTTTTTCACATGGGCAGTTATACGTTGCGTGTTCACGAGTTGGGAAACCATCCGCTTTGTTTGTGTTAACGTCAGACCAAAAAAACAAAAATGTGGTTTACCAAAAGTGCAATTGAATGAAACTGATAATTTGCGAACACGTATAACGCTTCGATTAAGTATTAACTTTGGATTCACTTTCATTTACTTAGAGAAGTTCAACTAAATAACACTTCATTTTTGTAATCGAAATGAATTCATTTCTATTGTGAAATGAAATAAAATTTTTTGGTTTTCAAATATAAAACAAACAAAAAATTATTCTTCATCTTTTAATCACCAAACGAAATGTTACATAAAACGAAGCCATGTGGTGGTGAAACGGAGTTCGCCGGGTTTGCTAGTATTTTATAAGTTTTACATTTTATATAATACATCCGTCTACATCACTTCTCACTACAACTCGCCTTTTCAAGACGTTCTCCGCTTACACTGCAAAAGCAGATAAGTATAAATTAATGTTTCAGCTAAAAAGGTTAGCAGCTGAAAGTTATTTTCATCATTGTGGCTATATTATAGATAGATATAGTCATTCTCTAAGATACTGCGTTTTTTTTACTATCTTCAAAATTGTTATATATGAGCAACATAAGTATTATTTCATATTCCATTGAAATGTATTTACATACACACTAACACAACCTCACCCGCTCTCAGAAACGAGCGCTTGAGAAAAGTAATAAAGGCAGTTCAATTCTAGTTCTCACCATGAACACTACGTTTTCTGCATACCGAAACACAAAATTTTGTCGACGATGATAAAAAAGAAGACCGCAAAATTATCATTTTCTGTATTTTGTGTCGATAATCTAATCTTCTTGATTAGAGATCGAACGAATAAAAACAACAATGGATAGAAATTCCACAGACATAAGTGCATTGTTGGCTCAACAGCAACAATACGCAGAAAAGTTAATGCAACAGCAACAACAATGGATGCCATTCTCGCACAAAACAATGGTGTTAATAGAATTAACAGCTTGTCCGCCGTTCCCAAAATTTAATAAGGATCAACAAAATTGGAAGACGTATTTACAACACATTTCGCAGCATTCCGCAGCGTATTCCGTTAACTCCGTTAACGTTAACGTCACATTGTTGCTGCTCGATATGAATTTTTTAAACACTATCAAATCTTGATCTGGTTGTGGAAACACGCACACTCGTGAAAATTGTAAATTTCGCGAGGCTACTTTTCCATAAATGTGGAAGAAAGGGACACATATGTAGCTATCGTTTGCATGTCAAAGCAGTGCACCAAAAATACCAAAGCAAAAAGCAAAACATGCATAATCAGTTCAAACAATTCACATTGTGTCAAGCCTGGTGCAGTTGGATGGAAATACAAATTTAATCGACCTGCAAATCTTCAACGAAATCATTTCTTTCCAAATGGGTTCTGACGCAAATGTGTCTGTTATGAATTTGAAAACATACAAAAACTCAAAAGTCCAAAGCTGCAGAATTGTGACCGTATTTTGCATGCGTTTGGCCAACAAAAATCCCTGTTCTGGGTGAATTGCACACTGTGGCAAAGTATGGCAATAAATTGGCAAATATTGTCATAATCGTGACAAATGTAGAAAACTCAAACAATCTGTTCGGAATGGATTTGTTTTTAGACATTCAATTTCGAAATTCAACAAATTTTAAATGTGAGTCTAGCGCAGGGTTCTCAAATGACTGATATTTGTAACAAGTACAAAGATGTATTTGAACCGGCTATCGGTACAATAAAAAACTTTAAGGCAAGCATCTGCTTAAAGCAAATTTTCGTGCCGAAATTCTACGAAAGCAGACCAATCCCATTTGCTCATATGGAATACCATATGGAATAGCGAGCGCTCCAGCTATATTCCAGCGTTATCTTGAACAACTTCTGAGTGGAATAGATGGTTGTGGAAATTACTTAGACGAAATAATTATCTCAGCTCCAACAGTTGAGCAGGACCTTGCCTGCCTCGAACAAGTTTTACGCAAACCTCCTGAAACCCCCATTAGTCTACAGCAGCTGGATGCTTTCATGGGAAAAGTTAACTACTACTGCAATTTCATCCCCAATTTTTCTCAGCTAGCGTCTCCGCTCAATCAGCTTCGAAGGAAGAACGTAGTCTTCAAATTCGGTCCGAGTCAGCAGCAGGCTTTACAGCTTTAAAAGCACACATTCTCAACGCTACAGAACTAGCACATTTTTTAACGAGCATCTACCGCTTGTTCTAGGCCCCGATGCATCTTCATATTGCATTGGTGCGGTCTTGTCACACACTCAAGCAGAAGGTAAGGAAAGGCCAATTGCATTTGCATCTAAAACCTTAGATATCCACCAGGTTTGATACAGCCAAATAGGAAAGGAAGCACTTTCGGTTGTATTTGGGGTAAAGAAATTTCATCAGTACCTTTACGGCAGAAAGTTTATTCTCATTACTGATCACAAGCCATTGGTCACGATATTCAACCCAAGCAAGCATGTGCCTACGATGACTTCGAACAGGCTTCAACTTTGGGCTATAATCTTGATGGCATACAACTTTGAAATAAGGTATCGCAACACCACAGCTCATTGAAACCCAGAAGCACTCTTACGTCTTCCTTCCTTCCTATCAGCTCGGATGAAAAGATTGACACAGAAGAGGCATGCAACAATGTCGTCGAGATGTCATGTCTAATAAATGCCGACATAATCTCGCAACATCTTCAAAACGACCGTACTCTAAAAGAAGGTCTATCAATTCGGACCTACTGGTTGGCCAAAACAACAGCAGGATCTCGACATATTGCCGTATTATATTCGTAGATTTGCCCTGACGATGAACAACAAGCTACTATGTCTCCATTCTGACGTAAATAGAATCATCATTCCTCAAAAACTACGGAATAAGATTGTAAATATCCTCCACGAGGGTCAGTAGGAATAGTACGCATAAAACAACTGGCACGACAACACGTGTGGTGGCCAGGTATCGACGATGATATCGCAACAATTGCAAAGGATTGTAGCGTTTGCAAGATACGCAATCCAGCCCCAGTAAAGGAATTCCAGAGCTGGCCAAAAAACGACATTCGCCTGGGAAAGAATACACATCGACTTTGCCGGTCCTATATTTCACTCCATGTGGTTAATTTGCGTCGATGCACGTTCTCAGTTTCCGTTCGTAGTACAAATGACATCGACAACAACAGAAAACACTATAGCCGCACTTACATCCATTTTTGCCATTGAGGGTTATCCTAAAACTTTAGTCAGTGATAACGGGCCTCAAATTACATCCGACTCGTTTAATCATTTCTGTCAGCTACATGGAATAAGCTACATCACAACCGCCACATTTCATCCAGAATCAAATGGACTTGCTGAGCGCTTCGTCCAAACATTCAAAACGTCCGTCAGAAAAAATATAAAGGATGTATATCGAATCAACACAGCCGTAACAAAGTACCTCAGCTCGTATCGTTTCACACCTAACTCTGAGGGAAAAACACCTGCAGAACTTCTTCATGGTAGTCCGGTGTGAACGATTTTAAGTCAACTCTTCGAGAAGAGATCTGAAAGCAAGCAGACGCAGCAAACAAAGTATTCTCCAAATCAGAAAGTTTTTCCCAGAAACTATGCAAGGGGAGAAAAGTGGATAAAAGCTATCATCGATCGGCCTATAGGTCGGATGTTATTTTTTTCCTTCGTTCATCCACAGGTTTCATTAAGCGCCACATAAACCAGATAAAGCCAAGATCTGACCCTGATGACTGCAGCTCCAGCTACAACGAGGACAACAAAAGTTTTGCGGGCTCCTGAAGTCTCAAGTTCGCCCGCTACTCTGACGACACTAACCCAAGAAGAAGAACCGTCATCCGATCCAGTACAGAATTCTCAATATATTGCTGGCTCCAACAAAGTGCCTGCAGTACCTACATCTACACAAAACGTTCAACAACAACCCCAACAACGCCGTTCGGGTATCCCCCGTAGCTGTACTCACCAACGCAGAGTCCCCAGCCGCTACACACCTTAGCATTAAAGGAAACGTAACGAGAAAAACGTACGGAGTCGCTTCGAACGCGACTCTACTTTTTATACCCGTACTCAGTCAGTACACATGTGATTTATGTGGAATTTTAAAATTTTTTATCATTTTTACATTTTACATTTTTTTATTTACATCTGTCATCGACATCTACATCTACATCATCTACATCAGTTCTCACAACAACACACGTACACTGCACGAGGCAGCATGTTTGAGCGTGAGTGTGCGTGAGAGAAGCTGCAGCAACAATCAACCCCAATAATTGACTTACGCCGCAAGAGGAGGTGGGGGGATTGCTGCTGAAAATTCATTTCATCATTGTGGCTATAATAATGATCCGATCTGGACCAAATTCGAATCTGGTAGATATGGTCATTCTCTACAATACTTTTTGGTTTTTGCTATCTTCAATATTGTGGATTTTCGTCTTTTTGTGGGGGGCGGAAGGGGCGGGGCGAAATTTTGAAATACACTTGTTCAGGTTTGGTATCACAGGAGTCTTGGCCAAAAGTTTGGTTGCTCTAGCTCTTAAGTCTCTGAGATCCAGGCGTTCATTTTACGAAAAACCAAATCGACTCGATTTTGTGTGAGTGCGAAAGAGAGGGAGCGAAGTTTTTCGTACATTTGCCTCTATTGTGGCTATATTTATGATCCGATCCGATTCAGATTTGGGCCCCTGATAGATATAGGCTGTCTCTATGATTCTGCATTCTTTTTAGTTTTTGTTATTTTCAAAAATTGTGGACGCCACAGATGTGCGCCCTTTGTGGGGGCGCAAGTGGGCGGGGCGAATTTTTGAAAAACTTTTCTGGGAGTGAGATATCACATCAGTCTGGAAAAAAAATTTGATTGGTCTAGCTCTAATAGCCTTCGTGCAATGAGTGAAAAACAAGACGGACGGACAGACGGACAGACGGACGGACAGACATGGCTATATTGACTCGGCTATTTATGCTGATCAAGAATATATATACTTTATGGGGTCGTAAACGCCTCCTTCTGTGTGTTACACACATCCACTTTTACCACAAATACAATATACCCTTTTACTCTTCGAGTACGGGTATAAAAATCATTAGCAAAACCGTTATTTAAGGGGAGAGATGTGTTATATATTAGCAACATAAGCATTATTTCATCATCCATTGAAATGTACTCACATACGCTTGAGCGCTTGAGAGAGTAATAAAAGTCAGTTCGATTCTAGTTCTCACCATGAACACAACGTTTTCTCCATACCGAAACACAACAAAAATAGTGTATGTACTTCAAAATGGTTCAGTCTCCGCTGTGACGCATAAAAGAAACATTTCCGACCCCGTAAAAGTATATAAATTATTGATCAGCAACAATAGCCGAGTCGATATAGCCATTTCTGTCTGGCCGCCTTTCTCTCCGTCTTGTTGTGCGCCTAGTTCTCAGAGACTATAAGGAGCAGGAGTAACCAAATATTTTTCAGACTCATTTGATATCTCACTGCTACATGTGTAATTAAAAAATTTCACCCCACCCCTTCCGCCACAACAAAGGACGAACATCTGCCACACTTTTAAAGATAGAAAAAAAAAATACTACTCAGTATCTTAGAAAATTGGCAAATCTAATAAGTCCATCTTATTATGACCTTTCTGCCATTAGCAATGAGTACGAATACCCGATTCGACGTCAGAATGTGAAATAGCTGCTAAAGTGCGTGTTGGGTGTTGTTATGAGTAGCGGGGTCTGAAGCGACAGTTATAGTGTTACTCCACAGGTCAAGACGGATCAGCTGTGGGCAGTGTTGCTTCACTATGTGGGCCCTGACAACTGACTGGAAAAAGTTTCCGGTTTCCGGTTTCGCTTGTTTTCGTGAACCCGCCAATACGATCGGTCGAAGCTCTACCAAAAATTTAACCGTGACATCCGAATGAATCCAAAATGCCGGTTTTAAAAAGAACCTTGAGTATTAAGGAACCCATTAGTTGTGTCATATTCTGTCTATGCTTAACCGCCACATTTGTCCGGCTAAATTTGAGCGGCAAAGTCCCTGTGGGATGGAATTAAATTCGCACGAATCCACAGATGCCTATGCTGCTATGGCCAGATTTCTGCGCGAGATATTCGTTATCATCGGGACAAGAGTACCCAGCCCGACACACTAAGATTCCTTTCCCCCCCTCGGAGTACTACCAGGGGCTTACTAAGCGTAAGGAACCCAAGAGCTATACCGGCGCATGCTGCCAGAAGAGCCACCCAAGCCGGGCAGGTCAAGGGCGAGCGCCGAAGCTAAAAGTAGTTCACCCTGGCGGTAGGGCTAAAACGCGTCCGCTATTGGGCGTGTCCGCTTACGATTTTACAGTTAAGGTGCAGGGAGTCGGAGACCCGGTGATTGGCGTTGCGAGCGCAGGCCCCCCGGCGTCGATATCCTGTGACTGCAGGAAACCCGAAATGGCAGTGGAGGGCTTGGCTGCCAAATCGTGTAATGCCACAAGCAACCAAATTATCCGCAGGCACAAAGGGATGATAGATAACCTGTGGTCCCCCAGTGTCAGAGGCAAAGTAGGCTGCAGCACTATCTCGCCTTAGATACAACATGGAGCCGCACATGGCGGAGCCACAAGGCACGGCTACCAACATCCAGATCGACTCAGGTCCACTACCTGAGTTTGGATGAGGATGCTCAGACCCGACGCAAATGGCTTTCGGGATACAGGACATCGGCAAAATACCTTCGTGGTATAAGCCAAAAGACCCCCGAAACGCTGACCGCGAGGGAAAGGAGCCTTAAGAAGAAGCACGAACAGATCGTGCGTAGGTACGAGCGGCAAAACGCGGTCGCTCCTGCCGACGGAGGCCATGAACCACCCCCCCCCCCCACCCCCTACACTAGTTCTGATCAAGGTACAGAAGCGGATCCTGGAGATATAGTACTGGACCATAAGAAGGGCGATAGCGCGGGACAAGGGGAACGGCAAGGTACTCTGGATCAGTATTGGTCAGAAAGCTTTCCCAAAGTCCTTGCAACGGACTTTAATCTTAATCTGCTTAATCTGCATCACTAAAAGTGTAGCATTGGTAGACGAAAGGCGGTAGACGTGGCCGTCAACCAAGAGCCCTGGACCGTAAAGGAAAGGGTTCTGGAACTGAACGGTCGCGGATAGCGTTTTCTCGACACACCCCGTGGATATGCCAAAAAACGTATCGTGGTAAGAAGCGAGCTTTATGTTCTGTTTTTCTGCAGGTACAGCACTCCGGACCTAACGGTGGCCCTATGTGAGAGGAAGAACGGAAAAACCTATACCAGATCTCGGTATACCTGCCGTATGAAGAAGAAGAACCACCCTCGGGGATGTTAGGGCCCCCTTATCCACAAAGCGCGGAAAGAGGGTCTCGACATTGTCTTAAGCTGCAACGCGAATGCCCAACACTCCCTCTGGGGAAACACGGGCACAAATTCTAGAGGAAAGTTGCTGTTCGAGTACATTCTGTCCACAAATCTTGTTTAGTGCAACCGGGGAGACCACCGCAACAGGAACCGTGCAGAGGTTATTGAAATAACAATTGCCTCGGATAGTGACTCTCTCATAATTAATGACTGGCACGTATCCAGTGAGTGTTCCTCTTCGGATCATTACAGGATAATGTACAGCACCGAATGGAGCAGGGAGAGGGCCAAGGCCTACCGCAATCCCAAGCCGACAGACTGGAACCGCTTCACTGCAACCGTAAAGAAGGTACTGCCCTCCCCACCGAATGGGAACATCCTTCAAACGGAAGCACTAGAGAAAGCGGCTCAGAACGTCACAAATGCTTTGCAGGGGGCTTTTTCAAACCCTGCCGTATCAGCCGTATCAGGATGATATCCGACCACCAAATATTCGAAGGATGTTGGGTACGTCCCCAAGGGTGGAGGGAGCTGAGAATGGTATTCATCCCCAAGGCCGGGAAGATAAACCAAATCTCCCCAAAACGACTACAGACCCAGCCGCCTATCTTCATTTTTGCTAAAAACGATGGAGAAGATGATGGACCCAACGGTAACCATATGGCTGGACAGTGTTCTCAGGAGCAGAACGATTAGCACCAATCTAGGCACCTCCTCGTCAAAGAAGACAGTCACACGAGTCCCCTCTCCTGTGGATCCTGGTCCTCAACGACCTTCTCTTTAGTTGGGGAGGAGCGGATATAAGGTCGTGGCCTATGCGGATGATACTGATAACGGGACTTACCCGTTACAGCCACAAGCATTGACCTTCTGGAATTTGCAATAGGAATGACCGTTAGCTGGGCAGAAACCAAACCAGAACGGTTTGGGGTCAATTCTCAAAAAACATAACTGGTGTTGGGACCACGAAAATGATTGGTACCGAATCTCAAACTACCAGCAATTCGAGGCACGACACTTGAGTTATCGAACGAAGTCAAGTATCTTGGTGTCATCCATGACTCCAATCTCTCCTGGAAAAGAAACACGGAGGAAAGGAAGAAAAACGCAGTGCCAGTTTTCTACATCTGTCAGAAGGCTTTGAACGAATATGGGGCTTACAACCGCACATCATCCATTGGATGTATACAGCTTTAATAATACCTATTTTGACGTACGTAAGCGTGGTTTGGTGGGAAGCGGCATATACCAAATCCCACCTAGAGAACCACCTGAGGGTCCACCTGACAGAATGCCTTGGGGTCACCGGATCTATCAAATCCACCCCGTAGGTTGCTCTGGATACCATGCTAGACCTGGAACCAATAGAGCTCTTAGGCGGAACGAGCTCTTCATCTTCACCGACGTTTGTTTCTTCAAGCAGAAACAGTGAAACAGTACGTGAAACAGTGGACGCACTAAACTAAATCATGGCACACTCAATCACACTCACGTGGGTCCCGGGTCACACAGACATCGAGGGCAACGAGAGTGAGATCGAGGGTGACTCAACTGATCGGCAAATCCAATGGCGGACGCAGTCAACGACATACGGAAGCCACTAAGAAACATCATCTTGCAGATTATGGGCGGAGCTACAACAACATCAGACAGGCTGTGGAATACAACACCTACCTGTGAGATCTCTCGCTCGCTCTGGTCCCACTATGAGCCTAAACACACTAAGACCCTGATGGGAGTTACACCGAGGCATTGTGTCATCGGCCACATGGCCACTAGATACAGACTGCCCCACCATGTCTTCTGCCACAGCTGCAGGGACGAGGAGGAAAAAGAGAGCATCCAGCACCTTCTCTGCAGCTGGACAGTCTAGCACAAATGCCTCTAGAGAAACTGAGGCTCTTCGCGAAACCTCTCATGGCACCGGATAATATCCCATGACGAGTTTGGCCATCACAACGGGCAGATTTAAATCCAAGTGACCTCGATTTCGGTAGAGCAGCCCTATAAACCGAACATAACCTTAAATTCCTTCATCGAAAAATAAATTCAGCATTGAAGAAGCGAAAGCTTCTATGGATTTTGAGAGCTAAATCCATATTGTCGTGGCAGAGTTAAGCACATCCCCTTCTGACCGAAGCTTCAGTGATAACGTAAGATCTATTCTTTGTCTTTGGGGAAATTGCAGTGCTAGTGGGTTAAGAGAAAAAATCCGTAGAATTGCTTTAACCATGTCCTGTCCAATAATGACATATGACACCCTTGGATGGCCACTTGCTGTTAAAAGTCTGCAGTGGCTAGAGTATTAGCGATCGGTAAGAAATAATATTGGTTGAGCTTGTAGATCTGAACACCCTTCCGTTTTCAGCTCCACTCCATCCACCAAAAAAGAGATTTTCATTGTTTTTATTAAGCTACTATTAATCGCTTCAAAGAAAATGATTATAGGTTGGGCTGGTATAAGCACCGTAACATAACTTCTGTGAATACATAAGCAGACATTTCTTCGTTAACCATCTTCGATTACTATCTCTCCCTTATGGTTTTTCCCGTGCTTTCGTTCCGTTTCTCTCCTTGCCTACTTTTTTCTCATTCTTATCGATTTTTCCAAATAATATTCTGTCCTCTTAATCTTCCTCAGACTCTCTGAATTTTAGTGGAATACGTCCATTTCAGGAATACCATATATGTATGTATAGATAGCTTTACCTGGTTCTTGTCATATCGAGTATCTTATCGAGTATCTTATTAAGTATCTTATCGAGTATTCTGCTGCACATGGATATTTCAAATAGAGTAGGTCAATTTTTTGCTCATAGTGTGCGGAGTTTTTGATATGTACAATTTCGGAAAAATCGTTACTTACATTTATTCTACAAAAATATTGAAAATTAGTTACTATTTTCTACAGAGTTTTCTTTAGTGTCGAATCATATCATTAAGGTAAGCTTATATTTGTTTTGCCAACTTAACGATAATAATTTTGTATCCTCGTGTTTTTAGGTTGGATTTTCTGCAACCTTGTTTGAAATATATGCCGTTGATCTACATACATATGTACATGGAAGAGTAGAGCCCTAAAATAATTAACACAGCAAACAATAGCGTAGCGTCTATCAGTCTTTTTCAATACAGTGGCACACAAATAAGTTAAGGTCACTTATCTTCAATCAAGTAAGTTTTTGTAAATTTGACTCGATTATAGTATGGAATCGATGACTTCGGGACATAATGGTAACCAAAAATATCAATTGAAAATACATTTAAATTCGTGCTAATTGTACATAGATGAGATTATAGCCGTTTTATATAATTTGCTTTTAGACATCTTTATAACAAATTATAAATATGCTCCAATAAATCATTCACATTAAATAATTTTAGGATACAAATACGCGCATAAAACATTTATGATTGTATTGATTTACGGCATCAAAGGACAAACTATTGTTCCTACGTGGTTATGTGCATTTTTCTTTCGCCTCATAACTATATGACTACAATTCGACATGCGTAACAACGATTATTATTTGGCAGATAATATAACTTTTGATAACACCAACAGTACCAAGAGAGAAAGATCAGTACCCTGTTACAGTAACGCAAAATTAAGTGGTCCTAGCTGGAGCCGGAAAAATCAAAATCTACTAGCAAATGAAGAATCTACAAAGGCCGTTCTCAATAATATATCCAAATCGAACTACCGTCAGACACCTGCCAATCGGGCACTTGATTCAATTTGCTGTTCTGACGTATTTACAAAGTCACTAGTCGATGAACGAAGTAATATCGGTGGGGCGTTTTCAAACCAGAGTCGAGGATATGCCTACCAGGAAGATCGTCAGGAAGAGGAATATTTTAATGGTACACAGCTCAACATGCATGAATATAACGCGGGCAAAGACCAGCCAAGGGCGCTAAAAAAAGCTATTTTTGGAGAACAGGAACAAAAAGAATTGGAAAGCAAAAATAACACGCAGAACTGAATGTTTGGAAAATATCCCACACAGAGATAACAGCCTGAATTCTCCTTCGCCAGAGCCAACATGGGATTCTATACTGTAATTTTGAAATGAATTTTCTGTTATTGTCCTTCTTGTAATTACATTTCTCCAACACACGCACACACTAGTATTTTGTTGATATTGTCCACTTAATTTATGCTGAAAAGTCCTAAACGAGAAATATCTTCGAGTAAAAGTAATTTTTTGAATGAACACATATTTCCGAACATACAAACCACATTCATACATACAACTATACACATACATATACATATAATACTTTTGAAAATTCTCAAATATTCTTGTTGTGAAATTAATGACATTTGCTTTTGTATATATATTGCAGATCAGAAGTACCTACGCAGTACCATTCGACTAACCAGCACTACGAACACTATTTTTCATACTTTTATAACCGTGGAACTGAAAAAATGTCGAATCTTCCGTCAGTCACAGATAACCAAAAACTGCCAATGACTGATTTTCAAAACTCCTCAGAACGACGAGACTCGGGAGACGTTACCGCAACCACTGCCGGTCAAAAAGAGCCATCAAGGGGAGCGGGATGTCATAATTCGCCATTCATAAAACATGTTTTAAAGGAAAAATTACCCAGTAATTATTTATGTAACGATTATAGTGACAATGGATGGGGAGAAGCTGTAGACAATCCTGAATCATTGCTGAAGAAGGCTGGTGAACAATATTTAGATGCGAAAGGATTATATAAATCTGAGGCTTTAATAGAAACTCAATTCGACCCGATACATCGTCGCTTTAGATTTTCTGAGAATAGTGCTATAGATCGTTCAGGAGTTGATTCAACCAATAACAACTATGCAAGTACAGACAAATCTTTAAATAAGTCGCAGCCATGTTTGTCCATGAATCAAAAAAGAATCAAAGGAACGACAACTATAGTTAAAAAATCATTGCCCACAGTTCACAGAGTCTTGTTGTACAGTACTCAAAGTCCGCGGATGGGGCGCAAGCAACAGCTTGCGACCCATCGCAATTTAAACTTAAAAAACCATATATCCAAAACGCTAGAACCCGAAGACACTCGACTTCCCACTGTTCTATTAGTTGAGCCTAAATCCAAAAGATGAATTGTTTCGATGTCAAACAGATTCTGATCGAAACACTGATTTCGACGATGACGACTTGGACAATAGTAAGTATATTCAAAGTGAGTTTCTTTCATGTGATATCACTTTTCAATCTTAAATTATTAGTTTCGAATTTCGACGAAAGCGACACAGAAAGCTTGATCTCCGACGCTGAAGATGGCTACCGGGCCCATGCCTATAAGCTTACGCATTCTGTGGATAGATTTTCATCCCCCCAAAGCACACCGAGCTTGTTGTCGGCTCAATCTTCTGAATATGACCTTAAGAATCCAGAGTCGATCCTGGTACCCAGTTTATTTCCCTATGTACCACCGTATTTGTCGTTCTCATCGAACACATCAAAGGGTCCAAGGGTTCCGCCGGAGCTCCATAGAGTGCTGAAGTGGCGGGTTACCAACATAATGCCAAAAGTTGTGCGCCTTATTTTAGCCAACAGCGGAATGCGAATGTTAAAAAGTAAGTTATATTTGTACTTCATTATAATTAAATTTAAAAAATTAATCAACAAATTAACAGAAACCAATGATTGGATGGGAGTGTGGGGCAAGCATTTAAGATCACCTTGTTTTAAGACCATCCGTTCATATCAGAAAATAAACCACCTACCAGGCTCCTTTCGTATCGGCAGAAAGGATTCCTGCTGGAAAAATTTGCAAAGACAGATGATCAAACACAGTAACAAAGAGTTTGGCTTCATGCCTCGAACATACATTATACCCAACGATCTATGTGCATTACGCCGGCATTGGCCAAAATACTCACAGCGTAATACTAAGTGGATTATCAAGCCACCGGCCAGTGCCCGAGGGGCTGGTATTCGCGTAATTAATAGATGGGGACAGATCCCAAAGCGAAGACCACTTATTGTGCAAAAGTATGGCAAACAATGAACAGAAATATTACATTTAAATAATGGTTTTTATTGTAGGTATATAGAACGTCCATTACTTATAAATGGTAGTAAATTTGACTTGCGTCTCTATGTCCTTGTTACTTCCGTAAACCCCTTGAGAGTTTTCATGTATCACAACGGCCTGGCTCGATTCGCATCAGGTATGTACCTTCGACAAACCCTTTAAGGAGTATATTTGATTTGATTGATTTTCGTATCCACAGTAAAGTACAGTTCCAGGGCAGACACTTTAGGCGATAGGTGCATGCATTTGACAAATTATAGCATCAACAAGTTCTCTTCTAATTACTCAAAAAAATGAAGATGTAAATGCCTGCCATGGTCATAAGTGGACCATAAAAGTCTCTGTGGACATATTTAGCTAACCGAGGGGTTCGAACAGACTGTCTGTGGGAAGCCTTGAGAAGCTTAGTCCTGCGGACTATTCTAGCTGGCGAGAATGGTATAAATAGTATGATTAGAGCCAATGTTGAGTCAAAATACAGCTGCTTTGAGCTGTTTGGCTTTGATATAATTTTGGATTCAGATTTAGTTCCGTGGCTGTTAGAAGTTAATATATCTCCAAGTTTACACTCTGAATTGCCATTGGACTCCCATGTCAAGGCCCCCTTGTACAAGGTGTGCTAAACACGGCACTGTATAACGTAAGCTATAAAATTGACTTTTTATATCTGCGTTCCCCTAACCAAACATTGTAGGTGCCTCCAAAACTATCTCAAGAGAAGCAAAAAGAACTTGCTGCCGAACTGTCATTTCCAAATGGCACACAAATGTGTTACGATAAGCGACTCTACATAAACTACTTATCCCGCGAAGAGAAGGAAAAGCATAACACATTCACACGAAAGTCTATGGACGACAGGAATGAGGTACGGATAACTTTCAGATTTCTTTCAGCACATATTATCAAAATATATTATTTTTGACTAGTACATAAACTTAATTCTGCATAAACTAACTCCTGATGATGTACGATGCCTCATCATTGCCGAAGATGAGCTGGCGCGATGCGCACCACTAGAACGTATCTTCCCAACAGGTCTAACGCATAAGTACCTTAGGTACAATGATACTCCACGATATTACAATCGTCTGTTAGATGCCTGGGAGTCTAGATACGCAAACAATCGTGCGGAAGGCATCGCATTGTTACGCGATTATTGTCAAAACAAGTATCATCTTCAAGTTCCAACATCTCCAAACAAAAAAAAAAGGTAAGTTTTTTCCAATGAATAGTTTCGCTATATATGTTTGTACATATAAATATGTTAAAAAGCAATAGGTAGGATCGGCAAAGTTTTTAATTTATTTCCATAATTTGATTTTATAATTTGTTTTGTGCGTATTCCACTTTAAGTTGTGGATACTTATGTATGTATATTTATTACGTATATTTTAAATGTAGTCACTAGTTTGTTTTTACAATAATAAAAGGGATATATTTAAAATAAGCTTTAATGTTCTTGACTCTTGTTAACCTTTGAGGGATGTTGGAGTGTTATGCAATCGTTCTTTTGGCGCTGCCGTGCTCTTTACCAGCGTAAGTCCAAACTATTGACCAGATACTGAGTTTTCGTATCTATAGAACTCGAATATCTGTAGATAGAAATTGGTAGTATACAAATAATTCGTTGCTCAAAAACGCCTAGTTTACGTTAGCAGTCTGTAACAAAAAGAGCATAAATTAGCAAAGTACCATATTTAAATAAATAGTATGCTAGTATATAGTATAAAATATAGTATTGTCTAAAAATGAGATCGAGTTGTGTCGAAGTGTATTTTTTTGTTCATTGTTTGGACATTTTATAAAAAATATAGCAGTTTTAAAATAAATTATTGAAATCGTGTGTTCTATATAGTATTTACTTTTTCTTATCTGTTTAATGTTGCCATCAACGCAATTTTGCTTAGGAAAATTTGAATTCATTTTTGTGTATGATGCTAACCATACACGGTGCTCAGTTGAAGGCATGGCACCACCTTGATCTTTATTATATGCGCCTAACGTTAATAATAGTTTTTGTCGATCGGGTAGAAGCGAGTTGAAAGTTTCAGAGTATAAGTCAGTCTGGCTCAGAGTGGGGAATAGATTTGTGGTGCATTTCTTCGAGTACATGCCTTTTTACATTTTATGAAAACCCACAAACCCACCCTTAACTTTTTTATCTTCACTGGGAGACAGCAAGGTGAGAGTGTCAATCCCGTTAAAATGACACAAGGGTTGCTTTCTTTATTTTTTGTATCAATCTGTAACAATTATCCGATCGCGTCGTTCTTTAAAAATATAGTTCATATTTATATTTGTTCAGAATATTTTGCTCAGGCCAGTTAGCACTGTAAAACTAGCGAGAAAGTTATACACGGTCCCTTATGTTTTTGGTATATATGCTCTATACTATACTATACTGTTTATGCTAAACTATACTATACGGCTATACTATTTTTATGCTCTAATATTTGCAATATTTTATACGTAATAATGGCAAATGCTTTCCCAGAGACCTATCTCAATTTCGCGTTAACTTGTCATGAGAGACAGCTAGCTATGTTACATTGTTATACCCGTACTCGAAGAGTCAAAGGGTATATTGTATTTGTGGTATTGGCTGTCTGTCCGTCTTGTTTGTCGCCCATTGCTAAAAAGCTAGAGAAACCAAATTTTTTCCCATACTGATGTTATATCTCACTCCTAGAAAAATGTTTTAAAATTTTGCCTCGCCCACATCCGCCCCCAAAAACGGCGCACATCTGTGGCGTCCACAATTTTGAAGATAGCAGAAATCGAAAAATGCAGAATCATAGAGAAAGACCATATCTATCAGAATCCCAAATCTGAATCGGATCGGATCATTAATATAGCCACAATAGAGAAAACCAAACGAAAAAACTTCGCTCCCTCGCACTCACACAAAAACGAGCCGATTTGGTTTTTGTATTTTGTGTCGCCTGGATCTCAGAGACTATAAGAGCTAGAGCAACCAAACTTTCTTTCCACGCTCCTGTGATACCAAATCAAGACAAGTGTATTTAAAAATTTCGCCCCGCCCCCTTCCGCCCCCCACAAAAAAGACGAAAGTCCAAAATTTTTAAGATAGAGAAAAACAAAAAAATGTAGTTTCGTAGAGAATGACAATATCTACTGAATTTGGTTCAGATCGGATCACAGCGACTCCGTACGTTCTTTCTTGTTAATTCTTGTACTCTGTCATCTTTCCACATACGAGAGAGAGCTGATAAATAGTCGCCGTACGAAAACAAGACAATTTAAAAGGGTATATTGTATTTGTGGTAAAAGTGGATGTGTGTAACACACAGAAGAGGCGTTTCCGACCCCATTAAATATATATATTCTTGATCAGCATCAATATCCGAGTCGATATAGCCATGTCTGTCTGTCCGTCCGTCCGTCTTGTTTATCGCCCATTGCTCGGAAACTATAAGAGCTAGAGAAATCAAATTTTGTTTCCACACTGATGTGATATCTCCCTCCTATAAAAGTGTTTCAAAATTTCGCCCCGCCCACTTCCGCCCCCACAAAGAGCGCACATCTGTGGCGTCCACAATTTTGAAGATAGCAGAAAACAAAAATGCAGAATCATAGAGAAAGACCACCATATCTATCAGAGTCCCAAATCTGAATCGGATCGGATCATTAATATAGCCACAATAGAGAAAAACCATACGAAAAAAGTTCGGTCCCTCGCACTCACACAAAAACGATTCGATTTGGGTTTTCGTATAAATGAGCACCTCGATCTCTGAGACTATAAGAGCTAGAACAACCAAATTTTCTGCCTAGACTCCTGTGATATCGCTTCAATGCAAGTTTATTCTCAAAATTTGGCCAACCCCAATTCCGCCCCCAAAAAGACAAAAAATCCACAATTTTAAAGATAGAAAAAAAAAAAATGCAGTATCGTAGGAAATGACCATATCTACCAGATTCCCGAATTTGGTTCAGATCGGATCATTATTGTAGCCACAATGATCAAATGAATTTTCAGCAGCAATTCCCTCCCCCCCTCATGCAGCGTAAGTCATTTACTGGGGTTGATTGTCGCTGCTCATTCTCTCACACACACACTCACGCTCAAACATGCTGCCTCGTGCAGTGTACGTGTGTTGTTGTGAGAACTGATGTAGATAATGTATATGTAGATGACAGATGTAGCAAAAAAAATTTAAAATGTAAAAGCTGATAAAACATTTTAAAATTCCACATAAATCACTGAGTACGGGTATAAAAGTAGAGTGGAGTCGAAGCGACTCCGTACGTTCTTTCTCGTTTTTGCAGCATCTGTCATCTACAGCTATGAAAAAAATAGCACCACCACAAGCAATTTTAAATAATTGCCCAAATCACATTTTTAACTTTCAGAAAACTTAAACACATTTTTATACCCGTACTCAAAGAGTAAAAGGGTATATTGTATTTGTGGTAAAAGTGGATACGTGTAACATAGAGAAGGAATAATTTCCGACCCTATAAAGTGTATATATTCTTAATCAGCATCAATAGCCGAGTCGATATAGCCCTGTCTGTCCGTCTGCTCGAAGGCTAAAAGAGATAGAGCAACCACATTTTTTTTCCATACTGATGTTATATCTCACTCCTAGAAAAATGTTTTAAAATTTCGCCCCGCCCACTTCCGTCCAAAAAACGGGCGCCCATCTGTGGCGTCCACAATTTTAAAGATAGCAGACAACGAAAAATGCAGAATCATAGAGAAAGGCAATATCTATCAGGTACCCAACTCTGAATCGGATCGGATCAGTAATATAGCCACAATAGACAAAAACATACGAAAAAACTTCGCTCCCTCTTTCGCACTCACACAAAATCGAGTCGCCTGGATCTCAGAGACTATAAGAGCTAGAGCAACCAAACTTTCTGTCAAGACTCCTGTGATACCAAACCGGAACAAGTGTATTTCAAAATTTCGCCGCCATCCGCCCCCACAAAATTTTGAAGATGCAGTATCGTAGAAAATGACCATATCTACCAGATTTCCGAATTTGGTTCAGATCGGATCATTATTGTAGCCACAATGATCAAATTAATTTTCAGCAGCGATTTCCCCCCTCTCCATGCCACGTAAGTCATTTATTGGTGTTGATAACCGCTACTGATTCTCTCACACTCACACTCACGCTCACAGACTCTGCCTCGTGCAGTGTACGTGTGTTGTTGTGAGAACTGATCTAGATGTAGATGTAAAATGTAAAACTGATAAAACATTTGAAAATTCCACATAAATCACATGTGTACAGAGTGAGTTCGGGTATAAAAGTAGAGTCGCGTTTACAGCGACTCCGTACGTTCTTTCTCGTTAGAAATGGAAAACTCTAAGAAACATGGGAATAAAAAAAAAAAAAAAAAGATTTTTTTTTGTAGTTTTAAGGTTTTTGAGTAACTAGAGAAATTGACAAAACTAGGCGAAATAAAAAGCATCACTTTTCAAAAATTTTGAACTAATAATACTAAATCTATATGCATTGTTTAATATTTAGTACAGTGCCCTTTATTGGGATTAACAGCTGGCATGGAATCAACTAAGCCCCTGGCATCTTTTTAAGGGTCCACCAGGACTCTTTAATTTCTTCCCGAAGTGATCCGACAGTGGTTGGCTTTGAAGCAGCAACTGCCTTCTTGACGTCGGAACACAGATTTCGATGGGAATCTGGTCAGGCGGCTGAGCAGGCCACTCTAAAACGTTCACAGATTTTGACCTGAACCATTCCTTTGCTTTCTTGCTGGTGTGTTTGGGGTCATTATCCTGTTGAAAGACCCATACGAGCGGCAGTTTATATTTTGCATATTCTGTCTCCATGATATTGACGTACACGTGCTGATCCATGATGGTTTTATTCAATGTATTGTACATACTCCAAAGTAGGAGAAGCAGGCCCTACCATTTCACCCTCCATGCATAAAAGTTTTTGTGGTGAACTGGGGTTTGTATTCTGTATTCTTTGGACGTCTACGGTATGATCGGGATCTCTTTCCACCAAACATAACCACTTTGGACTCATCTGACCATAGAATATTTCTCCATTTTTGGGGTGTCCAATTTGCATGGTCCCTGGCAAACTTCATGCGCCTGTTTATATGTGTCGCATTTAAAACTGGTACCTTTCTTGGGCTGCAGGCTTTAAGATTATGTTGCCTATATGCGAGCTGGTTGGTCCGTCGAATTTATTTGAAGCTCTTTTTTAAGCTCGTTAGCAGGTTTGAAAGGATCCTTCTTGCTCTGACGAATCAGTCTTTAGACTATATACTACCCAATATACTCAGGGGCCGAATTGGATCAGATCATTAATATAGCCAAAATAGAGAAAAACCTTTTCGAGAAACACGTTTCCTCTCGCTCGCTCTCACACACAAACATGTCGACTTTGCCCATTCGTACAGATAAGCGCCTGGATCTCAGAGACTATAGGAGCTAGAGCAACCAAACACCCCGTTGTTAGTTACATGTTGCTGGGATTTACAGTTGCGGGACTCTACGACGTAACCTTACGAACTACATTACATTTCATACATAACTTCATTGCTTTCTACTTATTGACTATTCTATGGTGTAACGTCATTCCGGCCGCCTTGAACGACCGCACGTCGGGCTTCAACGTATCGACAAAAGTGCTAACTTATGGATTGGGCGTCTAATCACGCCCCCCCTGTTTGCACCTCTGCCACCCTGACCTTGCCGTCTGCTCCCCACGACGACGCTGGTGACCCTGCCGGTGATCCACTGCTGCGGCGGCGTATGGTCGTTGTGGACCACCACCATGGCGCCGACCTCGATGTTGGCCTCTGGGGTTTGCCACTTGCTGCGTCCCTGCAGGTTGTGGACGTAGTCCTTCGACCAAGCCTGCCAGAACCGTCGTTTGAGCTCGGAGAGTAGTTGCCACCTCTTGGTAAAGGTGGTACCGCTGCTCCGTCCGTCTGGCTCGCACCCTTGCGGCAGCGAACGAAGGGGCTGGCCGATCAAACAATGGCCTCTCCGTCGTTTGGATCCGTGCTGGCTGGAGTGAGCGGCCTGGAGTTCATGATGGCCTCGGCCTCGGCCAACACGGTCCTCACCTCGCTCTCCGTGAGCGCGGCGTCCGCGACCTGCCGCACGATCAGGAGCTTCGCTGACTTGACGGCCGCCTCCCATAAACCGCCGAAGTCCGGTGCTCGCGGGGGGATGAACCTCCACTCCATCCCTTGCTCCGCCGCGAACGTCCTCAGGCTGGACTGCTGCTCCTCGAACGCTTCCTGAAGCCTCTGCAGCTCGTTCCGGGCTCCGACGAAATTTGTCCCGTTGTCGGAATACATCCTCAGCGGAACGCCACGTCTTGCGATGAAGCTTTTTAGAGACAAAAGAAAACAATTAGTCGACAGGTCTGGGACAAGCTCTTAATGGATGGCCTTCGAAGCGAAAACACACAAATACCGCGATGTGTACATTTTGAGCGGCTGACGACCTCGAATCCGAAGCGAGACGTTGATGGGACCACAAAAGTCTACCCCGCAAATCAGGAACGGACGACCTTCCCTAAACCTGTCTGCTGGAAGATTCCCCATAATCTGACCCATCAGTTTAGGTTTGTATCGAAAACAGTGGATGCATCTCCTCACTATGCGAGTGCATTCTCGACGTGCATTTACTAGCCAAATCTCTTGTCTCAGCAAACTTACTAATGTCTTTTGCATTGGCGGGACAATTTTTAAAATGCAGGTTCCTTAAATCGAGTTCGACGAATTGACTCTTGGCGGGAAGTAGAACCGGAAACTTAGCCTCTGTTGGCACTGGAGCATGCAACAGCCTTCCTCCGACCCTGATAAGTGTAAACTGATCTTTTTTGGATAAAAGGGGCCATCATCTGCAGGCTCGGTTGCAGCGTATGCCCTTTCTTCAGCTTCTTAAACTCTTCAGAGAAGACGCTTCGCTGAACCAGCTCCATCAATTTTAGAGACGATTGCTGCAACTCCCTTGCAGTTAGCTCCCTGTAACGTTCCTTGTTCTTTCCGATATTAGCAAATCGGTATACATACGCAAAAACTCGAACTAATTTGGGGTACGACGAAAAACGAGAAAATATTTCATTTG